>PVJI01005943.1:0-91407 GCA_004026765.1 Micronycteris hirsuta
CCCCCTCCCCCTCCCCACTGATAACCCTCCCTGTGATCTCTATTTCTGTGAATCTGTTCCTGTTTTAGTTGTTTGCTTAGTTCATTTTTGTTTTGTTTTGTTTGTTTAGATTCAATTGTTGATAGTTGTAAATTTATTGTCATTCTACTGTTTGTATTTTTTATCTTTCTTTTCTTAGATGAGTCCCTTTAACATTTCTTGTAATAAAGTCTTGGTGATGATGAACTCCTTGAACTTGACCTTATCTGGGAAGCACTTTATCTGCCCTTCCATTCTAAATGATAGCTTTGCTGGATAGAGTCATGTTGGATGTAGGTCCTTGCCTTTCTTTCCAGCCCCTTCTTGCCTGCAAGGTTCTTTTGAGAAATCAGCTGATAGTCTTATGGGAACTCCTTTGTAGGTAACTGTCTCCTTTTCTCTTGCTGCTTCTAAGATTCTCTCAAGCAAAGTGGGCCCTTCTGGTGCTGATTCCTGGGTGGATGGGCTTGTGCACATTCTAGGACCCTGTCGGTCTCTCCAATGAACTCACCTGTGAGGCTGGGAGTTTCTCCCAGTGCCGCAACCCCCACAGGTGTTTTCAGTCGGAGGTTTTGAGGCTTTATTTCCCCTCTCTGGAACCCTGGGTTGTGAGGTCTGTCTTGCTCCCCAGTTGTTCCTCCAGGTTTATCCACAGGCAAATGTGGGATCGCCCGGTTCTCCAGCCACCACCTTGTTACCTGTCCTCTCCACCCAGTTGCCTGTCTCTGTCCCTCCTACTGGTCTGGATGAGTGTTTCCTCTTTAATTCCTTGGTTGCCAGACTTCCATATAGTTCAATTTTCTGGCAGTTCTGAATATATTTTGTTTTTAAATTTGCTGTTGTCCTTCTTTTGGTTGTGCGAGGAGGCAACGTGTAGCTACCTATGCCTCCATCCCAAATTTCAATTTTTAATTGTTCACTGTATGAGAAATACATTTGATTTTTGTATATTGATTTGTATCTTAGGGCTTTGTTAAACTCACTTATAAGTTATAAAATTTCTTTTGTACTTTTTCTTGGAAATTTCTGCACAGAAAATCTTGCTTTACTTCTTTCTTTCCCCCTTAGATGCCTTCTATGTCTTTTTCTTGCCTGATTGCACCAGAACAATAGAAAATACACATGGTGAGATCTCCAGAACAATAGAAAATACACATGGTGAGCATGGGCATCTGTGGCTTGTTTTTAATTTTTAGGGAAAACATTCTGTGTCCTGCCCTTAAGTGTGATGTTAGTCCTAGCTCTTTGCTAGACTCCCTTTATCAGGTTGAAGAAGTTTCTTCCATGCCTAGTTTACAAAGAATTTTTGTTTGTTTTGTCATGAATAGGTATTAAATTTAAAAAATATGTTTCCATAGCTACTGAGATGATTTTCCTTTTTAGTATGCTATTATAATGAATTACATTGATTTTATTTATGTATTTATTTTACATCAATTGATTTTAGAATGTTAAGCCAAACTTGCATTGCTAGGATGGGCTCCTTCTGGTTATGATGCATTATGGCTTTTGTGTGTGTGTTGTTGTATTTGATTTGCAAGAAGAAATTTCTTATGAATTTTCACCTCTGTGTTCTGGAGGGATATTGCTCTATATTTTTCCTTAAGTGTAATAAAGATAAAGATGTCAAGTTTAATTATGATAATGCAAGACTCATAAAATGAGTTGAGAAATATTCTCTCATCTCATATATTCTGCAAGAGTGTGAGTAGAATTGTTTAGAGGTCTTCTTTAAATACTTGGCAGAATTCACCAGTGAAGTATGTGGGCCAAGAACTGTTATTATTCCATTTGTTTTGTTTGGCCTTTTTAACTACACATTTGATTTATATAACAGATACAGGAATTTTTGGGTCATGTTCTTGAATTAGTTTGATACTTTGTGTCTTTCAATGACTTTGTCTTTTTCACTTAAGTTGCTGATTTTTTGTTTTGCCCTTGAAGTTGTTCACAATATTTTATTCCTTGTTTTTTTAATATTTTTACCATTGTTTGGGATCTCACCTCTTTAATTGCAGTTAAGAGTAATTTGTGTCTTCTCTGTTTTATCTGGATCAGCTTGACTAGATATTAATCAATTTAATTAATTTTTCAAAGAACCAGATTTTGGTTTCATTGTTTTTTTTATTCTATTGTTTTTCTGGCATTGCTTTCTAGTTGTTATTGCAATTTCTTCTTTAAATAGTTATTTAGAAGAAGGTTGTTTAATTTCTCAGTATTTTAGGATTTTCTAGATACTTTATGTTACTGACTTCTGGTTTAATTTTGGTTTGTTAGATAACCACATTGTTTTACTGTGTTATTTAAATCTTAAATTTATTGGGACCTTTGCTAGACCATATTCTTTTCATTGTTTTCCTTATTAGCTTATCAAATCAGTTTATGATAAAGGTGTACTGAACTTAATCAAACATTTTTTGTGTCAATTAAGATGATTATATATTTTTTCTCTTTTAGTTTGTTGACAAGGTGGTTTAGTTTATGACATTAAAGACATCTTGCATTTCTGAGCTAAACCCAATATTCAGTGTTTGAAACACAACTGAAATTTGATTTGTTCATATTTTATTTATGATTTTTATGTCTCTACCTTGGTAACAATGATCTATAATTTTTCTTTTGCTCTGGCCTCTAGCATTGGAATCAAACTAATACTAGAATTGCATAGTAATTTGGTAAAACTCATTCATTAAACAACCTAAGCCCAGTGGCTTTCTAGAAGAGATACATTGATATAGTCTACACACCACCAGGATTTTTTTGTAATAATAATTGGTTAATTCAGATATTTTATTCTTTTATTTCAATCACAATCATTCATATTATTTCAATAATTATCTCAATTATATAAATTACCACATTTACTGTAGTGAAGTTAATCACAAAATCTGTGTCTATTACTAATCTTTTTCATTCCTAAAGTTTTTATTTGTGAATTTCATCTTTTTTCCCTCAATTAATCAATCTTCCGGAGATCTTTCTGTTTCACTAGCTTTGATTTTATTGATTCTTTTTTATTTCTACCGTCTACTCTTGTCTTCGTTATATGTTGGCTTCTATTTTCTTTGGGTTTATTGCTCTTTATATAATTTATTAAACTGTTTACTTCAATAACTTTTAAACATTACTTTTTCTTCATACACACCTCTCAAGTTACAAACTTCCATCTCACACTTGACAGATTTGTATAAATCATAATTGTCACTTATTTCTAAATAATTTATTCTTTGCATTATGCCTTCTAATCTATTTCATGAACTGTTGCCTTTTTTCTTTTTTGGTGTCTAGACATATGATGGACTTGAGAGGCATCATCATTTCATGGATCTCTGATTTTCTTGCCGTGTGATTAGAAGCGATCTATTTGATAGGATGTTTTGGCACTAGTTGAAACATTCATTATAGTTTCATTTTATTACTTGGTCAGTGTTTGTAAACAATACATGACTGTTCTTAAATGTATTCCCTGCATTTTTCAGGATTTTGTGTGTGCCTTAAACTTTTTAGTATGTTGCTCAAACTTATAACCTTACTAAGTTTTTATCTTTCTTTTATTCAAATATCTCGTTCTAATTATATATTTGCCACTTTTTCTTTATAACTCTGTCAACTTTTATTTTTTACAGATTATAGTTATGTTTTTAGTTACATTAAGGTTTATAACTATTATATATTCTGACAAAGTGTTCCTTTTATTATAGGTCACAAACATCTCCATTCTTAATGACGGTTTTGAGTTGAAAGAGCTAGTCCAGCATCAGGAAGCCCAAGCCCACACACATGGACATTATTCTCTGTGACAGGAGCTCAGTCAAGGTCTTACCCTCTCTGAGCCTCAATTCGCCATGTTGCTGGACCAACCAAAAGGTATTCTGTTCCCTTCATATAATTATCATTAAACGCATTTTAAGAATTAAGAAATGCATGTTCAGTGAGGAAATACACTTGTTAAAGCTGAGAATATCCTAGACAAAGCTCTTTATATTATGTTATGCAGTCTCCTCTTAAAGGCCTCTGTATTGGGTTTAAGTGTGCCCCCCAAAACTCATGGGTTAAAGTTCTAACCCCCATGAGGTCCTCTTTGGAAATAAGATCATTGCAAATGTAATTAGTTAAGGTAAAATTATTAAGGTGGCCCTAATCCAACATGACCAGTGTCCTGATGAGAAGGGGAAACAGGACATAGGCATGCACACAAGGTGAATGTCATCTGAAGGTCACGAAAGGAAGCCAAGGAACAGCTAAGATTGCCAACGAACCAAAACCAGGAGGGAAGCAAAAGCTAGACTCTCTCCCACAGCCCTCAGAAGGCATCAACCCTACTGACACCTTATCCTTGGACTTCCAGCCTCCAGAACTGTGAGACTGTAAATTCCTGTTGTATAAGCCATTCCTATTGGGGTACTTTGTTCCTGCAGCCCTAGGAAGCAAATACAGCAACTACATATTGTAACTGGAAACCTTCCTGCCTAATATCTATGTCTGTCTTCTGTAAGTGCATGCATACATACATAATACATACATGCATCCTTCTTATAGGCATACCATGGAGAAGGGCTGCCTTCTAAAGGCAGTTTTTTAAAAATCTCACCGTCTCCTTGGAAGACCTACCAGGGAGTGAAATGTGAAAGGCAAGGCCCTGGGGTGGGTCGGGAAACTCCAGTGGGGACACTGATGTAGACAAAACCCTTCCCTACAGGCTCTCAGTGCCATCTGTGCAGTGAGAGGGTGCCCACCCTAATCAAGCCTTACTTGAATGAACTTAACATTTTCAAAGTATCTGCCAACAAATCTGCATTTATAATAACGTAATTAATTGGATTGCCCAATGTTTATTGATCAAAAACATATAACAGGATATGCAGTAAAATCACTTCTCCCAAATTCCTATGATGTCACCAGCAGCCAATGAGTGCTGAAAGGAACAATCTTGTGGATTAGTTTCTGAAGGCCCTGCACAGCTGGACCAGATGAGCGGGGACCCAGCAGGGTGGCCCTATGTGGCCAGGGGCCAACATCTGCCCGGAACACCCCACGTGGCCTCTGCATCAAGCCTGGCTGTCCCATCTGGCCCGAATGTCAAGTGTTCTCTGGGGAGTGATGGGTGATAATGGAATCCTTTCCTCTCACTGCCCCAGCCTGCGTGTGCACTCCCATGGGAGCCTGGGGGAAGGGACAGCCAGACAAGAACAAGGAAGGTCCCAAGAGCCCACTGATTGTCTTGGTCACATTCGCATGAAATTCAAGGCCTCACTCTGGCCCTTTTAAGAAGAAGGCAAAGTACTGAGTTCGCAGTAACTTTCATCATGGAGCCCAGTGCCTTTCTATCACCTTTGACAGCAGCAGGCCTAGGGGTCAGGCCATCTCCACCAGTCACTAGCTTTGTGGCCTTGGGGAAGCAGTTTAGCTGTTCTGGGCCCTTTCTTTTCTCCCTTGCTAAATAGAGATGGTAAGTCCCAGGCTCCCTACCTCAGCAGGGTAAGTGTGAAAAGTTTACTGAGTATTCTCTAATTCTGCAAATCTGTCCCAAGCATTCAACCAGAAAGTTGTCCATATGTTTAATCAGCAGGGACAGACTGAGGGCCTACTATGCATCGGGAAGCAGACTTGGTACCAGACCATTGAGACTAGTGAGCTGACAGGCTGGTGGGAGCAGAACCCACGGCCCTGCCTTGCAGCGTGTGCTGTGATAGGAATGCACGGAAGTTCCAGGGAGACCTTTGGGATGTGGGATGCAGCTTTCAACTTCTGGGTACTGGGCGGGGCTGGGTAGGGAGACCTTCACCAAGGCAGGCAGCTGAACTTGGCTTCAAGCAGAATGAGCTCTAGGAGGCAGTCCAGGCTCAGGGGTCCTGTGTGCAGAGGAGTGGGGGACCCGGGAAACACAGCAAGTCACCAAGAGGGCTGGGTCCCATGGCTCTGCAGACAGCCCGGGTAGATGGTTCGCTCCTAGACCTGGATGGGCAATCGGATATTTCTGCTCCAGCACGTACTGGCTTCGGAGCTGCGAAAAGTCCCAACTTCTGAGCAGATGCTTGCTAGAGAAGCCCCTGCAGAATGAGTCTCAGTCAAGTGAAAAGATGGGGATTTCTCCACAACCTCCCTGGGACTTCCAGGCAAGCGAAGGTCACAGTGATCCCGAGGAAGGAAGGACTAAGGCAATGCCTTTCCGACACCCCCCATCTGCCCACAACCCTGTGGCTGCCATACCCTTTCCTTCCGTGACCTCATTCACACAGAGCTGGGTCTGTTATCCACCCCATTTGACAGATGAACAAAGTGAGGCTGTGGGTAGGCGAGAGCAGACTGGAAAGCGGATATTCGGCCCAACCATCCAGGCCGGCCCGGGTCTCCCGTGGAGAGCTTTGTTTGCGAGCACCAAGTGCTGGTCACCATCCAGGGAAATGGCTCTCCCTCCCGGGGCAGGGACGGCTTGGCAGGGACAGCTTGGCAGCTCCCTTGGTGGAGGAGATAATGATGCTCAGAGCTGTTTATCAAGCAACTTTGAATGACAGGCCTCGAGTTCCTAATTAACTAACATCCATGGTCTGGTGGCTCTTCTAAGAGTCCAACCATATCAGATCACTGGCGTTCTACACAAGTCTATCTCTCCCCAAAACCTGTGCTCAGGGCCTAATAAATAGAAGTTTCTGACGATAGTAATTAATGAATGGGAGGGGAGGAAGAGGCAAAATTTGTGGACTGCCCCAAATCCCCAGAGCGTCCAAGAATTAAAGTTGATTTGTCTGCCAAAGGGAAGCCTGCGTGGACGATGTGCCATGAGGAAAGGACTGAAGATGCTCAGCTGTTCTGAATTTGCCCAGGAACGCGGAGGCTGCGGTTCCGAGCCACCTGGCACCCAGCTGTTCCCAGCCTCACAGTCCCAGGATCCTGCCCTGACGGCCCATGGGGACCAGCTAACACAGCCCCTCATTGTCCATGCTTGCTGTGTCCACGCAGCTCCTTAAGTGTCAGTCACAGGGTGAAGACCCAGGTCATCCCAATGCCCTGTCCCTCAAGTTGTGTCCCCGTGCCCTGTGTTCCAGCTATAATGGACACTCTTGATGCGGTCCTCTCGTATGGGTCACCGTACTTGCCCGCACTGTCCCTTTCCTTCCTTCTCCTCCAGGACAGTCTCAAGTCATCTACCAAGTTTAAGCCCAAGCTCACCTTTTAGAGAAGCCTTTCTTGACTTGTTTTCTCTGGGTGCTGAGTTAGTTGCCTTCCTCCAGGCAGCCTGCCCAGATTCAGTACCTCCATGGTGACACTGTTCATGCTGCATTGAAGTTGTCTGTGTCCATGTTTGAGCTACCCAGTAGACCTCGAGCTTCTAGAAGTCACCACCAGAGTCTCAGCTGTGTTTTTGTGTTTTTCCAGAACCCAAAATGAATGCTAAGAATGAAAGGATTGGTGAATGAACCAATAAATAAACCAGCCTTTTCTTTTTTAATGCCATGTTTAACTCTCTAAGGACAGGTATGCCAGTTTGGCTATACGTAAATTTCCCAGTGAGGTTTAGCTCCTGAGATCAGGACTGGGAGAGGGATGCAGGGCACCCCGAATAGGCTGCAGCGGACTGCAGAATGACGAGGATGGCTCAGGGGCCAGTGGCCCGGCACGAGGGACCGCACACTCTGTCCAATAGACACATGCCTCGGAGTGCTCAGAAAGCCCAGTGCGTGTCCCCTGGCCATACCAGGGCCAGGCCTGAGAAGGAGGCTAATGTGTACAATCCCACAGGACCTCAGCAAGCACAGGCCTGCTTCCCCATCCACGGAGGTTTGCTGCTTGCATCTCCACCAAAACACAAGAGGATGCTCACATGGCCGAGGGGACCCAGGCCGGGCTGGACCCAATGCCAGTTTATCCCTCGGGTGAGATGCTCATTTCATTTGCTTAGATCCACAGACACAGAAGTTCATGGCCATGTATGGTGTCTCTTGGGGGCATTTTTACGCTTCATCTAGGAAACATGTTGACAGCATCTCCTCTACAGGGGACAAGCGCACATCATGGTGGGACAGTGCTGATGTCCTGTCTGGGGTTTTCTCCCACTCAGTCCGTATCGGCTTCCTTTCTCCAACTGGACCAGGGGAGGCCGGGAGGGGCCAGGACCTGCTTCTCAGATTCATCTCCTCGCGGTTCTGCCCTGGGCATGTGGCTTGCCGTTAGCTCCCACCTGCCTGGGCTCTTGGCTGTCATTAAACCACTTTTTCTCCTTGAAGACTCATGTGGAAGATAATAACACATCGATCTCCATCCGTCTGCAGCCTTTCTTAAAGATGGAGCAATAAACTTTGGAATTCAACCCGTCTCCCTTGTGTGAAAAATCTGAGACCTCCACACCCCAGAAATGCAAGAGGTAAGTTCATCGACTTCCTGTTCGTTGCCTTCTAGATATTTCTAGAATGACATGCAATGTGTCCTCATGTCCCAAATACGTTGCAAGCCAAAAGGAAGTTTCTGGACATTGCAGATTCACTTAGGGACTGATGGGAATGACCACATGTGAGGTCAGAGGTTTCTTTGCATAAAAACCTGGGTGATAAATCCTACTATGCCATGATTGTCCCTTCCCAGGTCCCTGCTGACACTGTCCCCGGTCTCAGACCAGGGGCACAGACTCATCTGCCCTGAGAGTCACATGAAGGGGTGAACCTAGCCGATGAAAGTGACAAAGAATGGAAGGGACAACTGGGGAATGGGAGAGTACCCCTCCCACTGGGAGTTATTTAAATTCCTTCTTTTAATTTAAAGCACTACAGCACCCCCTGCCCCCCACACACGTCTGTGGCCTGAATTCCAGACATGGCCCACAGCAGTTCACGGGGCTGATCAGTAAGGAGGTTCTGCTCCTACCCTGACATCACGTGGCCTCCAAGCTCCCAGGGAACATGAGTGTCCCTCTTGGTTCATCATCTCCTCTCTGACATCACTGCGGCCAGCACCATGCTCGGGCACTGTGCTGAGGAAGGAGAACAGTGGGGGCTGGGAAGGGGAGCCCCACACTGAGGTCTCAGAATAAGCCTATCTTAGAATGCCTTTCCTGTCTGCTGGCCAACTCTCCATCTCCCTTCCAGGTGTGACTCAGTACTTGACTGCACACAGCAGCCTTCCCCAGTGTCCTCCGGGAGCAGCAGCATGCGCCCTCTGTCACCACAGTGACCACGGCCAGTACCCCCATCCCACCACACCCCTGCCTCACTCAAGGGCTCACGGCTCCATCCGCGTCTTCACAGAAGGCATGTGCTCCCCGTTCGCGCTCCTCTCGGCCCGCTCGGGACCTGCATTCTAGTTCGCCCCGTCCACGTGGGGCGCCGCCCCAGCTGGCAAGGCCCCCGGGTGCTCGGCGTCCTGGGGAAGCTGGGCAAGGTTGAGAGCCTTGGCCAAGGGCACGCTTAGCTCCTGCCGGACGAAGCCAGATTCAGATCCAGGCACCCAAAGCATGATCGAGCACCTGCACAGGTACTGCTTTTGGAGCTCACCACAGAGAACCCGAGGCGGGGAGTGTGATCGCCAGGACTCGGTGCAGCAAAGCCAGTCAATAAGGAGGAAGACAGTCTTCAGACTTGGAGATGCTCCAGAGTGACATCTCCACTGTTCCTGGTGAGGGAGTCAGGACGCGAGACCGGAAAGGAAAGGCAGCCACAAAGCGACGTGCTACCCAAGCAACGTAACCTAGGGGGCCACTGGGCTTAGCCCCATGCGGGGAACTCGTGAGACAGGACACAACACGTCTAGACACTGCCCACGACCCCCCCTTGCCAGGGACGAGGAGCTGGGGTATCATCCGCCGTCTTGCCGTTCCTCGCAGGTAGAAGGCTGTTTCCCACGTGGGCTGAGTGTGCTCCTCCTGCCAGGCAGGGCAGCCCTTGACAGACAGTAACAGCCAAGGAAGACAAGAAGTGGCCACTCTCAGAGCACCCGCTGGGTCCCAGCCTTGGCTCCACGCACCACCAACTTCACATCGAGGGAGAGACACCACACAGTCATGATAATATCTGGAGTCTGCACTGACCAGCTGAGTGATCCTGAGCAAATTACTCAGTCTTCCTCGAGTGTGTGGCCAGATGGAAACAGGTATGGTGCCCACCACACAGAATGAAAGTGGACAGAGAGATGGTGTGTGAAGTAGCCAGTGTAGATCCAGAACCTGGGGAGTTCCCCGCACCGGCTCACCTGTGTGTGAGCTGCGACATCCTTAGCTCATTAAGCCCACGCAGTGCTCCGTGACGAAACTGAATCTCATGGAGTTTCCATAAGGTGCCCCGTGGCCTCCAGGCATCTGAGAACAGAACTGGACCTTGGCCTAAGTCTCACAGAGGGACGTGGGGCACCCCCAAGGACCCCTGTCGTGATGAAAATAGGAGCATGAGCTCTGTTTTCCCTCCACAGAGCACGTGGCCCAAGGAAAGAACGCGCTCCCTACCCCTCTGCCTTAGGAGCATGGATGCTGGATGCAGTGGGCTCTGTAGCTGCGCTCCTTTCCAGACTGGAAGCGCTCACATATCCGTGCCCCGGTGCCTGGCGTGGATGTGCCGGAGACGGACAGGTGCCTCTAAAGCTCAGTATTTCCGTGATTAATGTTTTATTGGATGGTGGGCAACAGAAATGCTCTCCAGGCTCAAAAGAAATCATTCAAATAGAGAACATTGTCTCTTGCATAAAACCTCCATTTAAAGGGGTTTTAATTTTTTTTCAAAGTGACTTTGGAAAGAAGCTTCAACTTGAGGAAAAGGATTAAAAGTAAAATTGATGGCTTCAGGGTGAAATTTTTTCCTTCCATAATTGAACTGTCCTGATAGAGATAATGGTACGTCCACTGTGAAGGCAGGAAGGTGGGAGAGCCGCAGAGAAAGGCAGCAGGGACCTGCACAGCGCCTGTGGCCCCAGAAGCTCACTGCAGGGCTGGGAGGACAAGAGCCATTCCCCTGCCTTGTGGCCTGGGCCTGCGGCCCTCTGTCTCCAAGCCGGGAAAGGGCTTGAAGTCCACGGCCATCTCCAGGAAGTTGATGAGGAGGTGCCTGCGGGGTTCGGTGTGGCTGATCGCTCACCCTAGCCGGCAGGTCTTGCCTGTGCCTGTCACTGTGCTGAGCACCACCTAATTAACTCAGCTCTTTCACAGACGGGGAAGCTCGGGCCCCAGGAGCTCAGGGCAGCTAACCCGCAGGCACTCAGCCAAGATGGGGCAGAGACGGGGGCAGCCTGAGCTCCTAACCACTGTGTCCCGCTGCCCCCCACTCCCAGTCACCTGTGACCCTCTGCACGGTACAGCTAGAGGGGGAGTCTGGGGCTCATTTCAGAGTTAGGTAAACAAGAAGTTGGCAGGGACTATGACTTGTTTAAAGTCACACAGCCAGTGCGTCTTGGACCTGGAACCAGAGGCTACATCACAGCTGGTGGGAGTGGGGAGGACCCTTGCTGGTTTATTCTCCTCACTGGTTCCCTTCAAGTCCTGATTCAGACATCTGAATAGTTTTTGTTAGAATTAGCTTCTTAGGCTGTATGCTAATAAAGAATAGTTAAAATATACTGAAAGTTGTATTTGCTTTGTCTTTTATTATGGAAAACAAATAAGGCTGCCAAACAAAGTCACCCAGAGAGAAGTTGGTATGTCGTTGTTACCACATCGCAGGAAGGAACAAATCTGCATGTGTGTCTAAGCTTACACATGAGTATTACTACAGACACGCTTCATATGTACAAATGCATTACACATGTGGGAACAACACACACAAACACACACCTTGTTGTATTGCCCAGAATTATTAACCATGGTTGAATAAGTTGGTCTCTGATATATTCCTCATGAACTTAGAGTTGCCCGCAAGTACGCATCTTGTTGCAAAGCAAGAAAAAATCTAAATGAAGTTCAAAGTTTTGCCCCTGTGACTTTCAACGTAGAGCTCATCCTTCCAAACATTGTTCTATCTTCCCTAATAAGCCATCACATGTACCTCTCATCAAGGCACAAGGTCAGCTGGAGCTGCCTGCCCCTCTCTTGGAAAGGTTATCAAGCTCCCCAACGCAAATGGTCCCTACACCACCGAGCACACGTTTGACATCCAGCTGATGAACCCACTGTGCAGAAATCCGTCTCTGGTCATTTTCATTCGATGTGATAGCAGAGAGAAAAAATGTTAACTCTATTATATGGCTTTATGTACACATCAATTCATTCCGCAAAGCGTCAAAGGTGGTTGAGTGAGATGTAGATCTAGGCAGCTAATCTATCACCTGCATTCCAGAGGCCTTCATATTTCATTCATTTTGAAACTAAACACAATCAGGTCATTATGTAAATAGCAAATTGTGATGTGTAATTTCTTTAAAGAATATCTGATAAATTACCTGTAATCACGTTGGTATTGATTGAGTTAATAGAATTAGCACTTACCTTATTATGAACTGCACGTGTGAAAATGTAAGCCAGGGTCTGATGAAAGTTTAGACCTGGCAGAGTGGTCATGAGCTCAGCTTTGCTTCTCAACAGAGAAGAGACTGAGAACAGGCTGCCTAGCCTCAAGGTCACTGTTCTTCCCTTAACAGCAAGTTCATTGCCTACCATCCTCACTAACACAATGAAATTTCCTTTGAAACTCAAACTGATATCAAAAGGACATTGCACCAAGTAGGACACGAGTTTGAAATGCCAAAGAAGAGTCACTGTGAGGCTGTCGCCTCATCCCCCACCTGTGTGGGAAGAATGGCTGATGTCAGTGGCTGGCCTCCATCTCTGTCACAGCCATCATCTGGATCAGCATTCGGTTTGTCTAAAAGCCCGTAGCTTCAACCATTCCCTCTGAATCTGCCAATTCAGAGAGGTTTCACAATAAAAGGAACATTGTAGAAATAAAAGAAGATCATTGCATAAAAAGAAGATCATTTTTTAGATGGTCTAGCTGAAGACCAGAGTAGGGAAGGTAATTAGCCAGGCGCCCAGAGCAAGTTCATGGCTGAGCTGAGAATAGGTCCAAGTGATCTGAGACTGCTAGGATGACCATCCACTCCACCACACTATTCACCCTAACTCAGAATTGTCAACATTTTATGGAGAGAATAGTGCCCCAGGTACTGCCCACTTGTCTGTCCCAATCTTGGGCCGTGGGTCCATGTTGCCCAGTGTGACTGTTCACCCTTTCACCGCCCCCCCAAACCTCACTCATCATGAGCTCTGCTAGCTGGCCGTTACAGACTGCCTGGATGTCTCCTTGCCGTCCAGTCCCCACTGTGGCCGTGTCTGCAAGGGCTGCCGAGTCAGACTTTGTCTTAGGGAAGAGTCCGCACCCGTGCCGGCACGCTTTGCCAGGGATGAGATGAACCTGGGCGTGACTCAGATAAGAGGGGTTCAAATATTTACAAAATGAAAACGAGGTCTTACTGAGCATTGCCTTCAAATGTCTAAAGAGAAGATTGGGGTATGCAGGAGGAATTAAAACTATCTACACAGAGTGAAATAGGGCCCTCCAAATGGTTGGTCCCTTTATACACTCACTGAAGATTTTTATATCCAAAAAATGATGTCTTATCTTGTGAAGGAAAGTCTTGCCCAACCAAAGAAGTATAAGGCAGCCCATCACAGTGGTCAAAGCAGGTCTGGGTTCGTATCTTAGCTCTAACTTACAAACTCGGGGACTTTGTAGCTACACGAAATAGTGAACTTGCCAAAGATGATGATGAGGATGATCGTGGTGATGATGACGATGATGGTGACAATGATGATGGTAATGATGATGTTGATGCCGATGCCGATGGATGATGACAATGACAAGAGTGAGAAAAGAAGCAATGAGGAAGACAAGAAGATGATGACATACACAAAGCCCACTTCTGTTCAAACTGCTGAGGAACAGAGCCTGTCAGTAGGTGGGAGGGGGGAGCCAGATGACTGCTAATATTTCCTGCTCCCTCTATGGTTCTGACTCTTAAAAAATGGAATTAAAGAAAACAGAGCTTTAGAGTCATGTCCATAACAGGTCAGATTCACTAGGTATGAATTACATAATCTTGGTCAAATTATTTATGTTCTTTGAGCCTGTTTTAAACCCTAGAATATAGTGATAAAATATCAATTGTGCAGAGTGGTGAATGAAATTAATTTTTTTTAATTTTGTAAAGTACCTTGTCACAACTCCAGAAATATGAGCATCATCTAATGAATATTAATCAATCTCTGATGAAAAATGTAAGAAAATGGGGGGGAGGAAGTGACCTAGAGTGCCAGTGGCTGAAGAGCCAGAATGTCTGAACTAATGCTGGTCAAGGACTTTTTGAAAACCACGTGCATTCGCCATGCCTTGTGCCTTTAGAAATCAAATACTAGGGAATGTCTCTGTGTTGTCCTAGTAAGATGCCAGGTGAACTTGGGCCTGGAAATTCCTCCCACCACCCACAGTAAGCCTAGAATTTAACTTGCTATCAAGCCTTTTCAGACTTTGTCCAATTTTGTCCAAAGTTAAATTCCAACCAGGCTGCTTACTCATTCATTTGTTTAACAAACCCTTATTAATCAGTTATCATGGCTAAGCTGTGTTAAGCATAGAGGATGCGTGAGTGGGTATGACCAAGTCTTGACCTTGCCCTGGGGACGGGATGGAGGAGACAGGCACGCATGCAAACTAGCACGACGTGGTGCACTGAGAGCAGAAACGGAGATGCACACAGAATGCAGGGATGGTGTGGTCCGCGGCTCGCTGATTCTGTCTGGGACAGCAAGAGGGGGTAGGAATGCTTCCTCGAAGAGATGACATGTAGATTTAGGAGAACTGGGTGAAAAGGTATAACTACTGGAGCATAAGTGTAAGATCGGGAGGTTCTTTGTATATTGGATAGATACTTATTGAAGGCCTTCCATGGGGCAGCTTACCTGTGATATGCGTTGGAGACACAGTGAGAACAAGATAAGCATGGAGTCTTCTCTCCATTATTTCTAGTGGAGGAAGCATAAAATTAAAACGCATATAGGTAGGTAAGCGGATGGATGGATGGATGGCTATGTATGAGAAGAAGTAAAAAAAGAAAGTTTTCTTTAGTCATGGAAAATATAAGGGAATGAAGACAATAGCACAGGGCGCCCTGATGAACAGATGCAAGAGTGCAAGTGGCATCACTGGGATCATCAGAGAGGCCACTGTGCCCGAGCTCATCCTGGAGAAGCTGGGCCATGACCCCCACAAATCCCCATCTGGCTTTTTCTGGACCATATCCAGCACATCGAAGGTAGTTCCTATCCTGGCCACAGAGACTTAGGGGCATAGAAATGATCATGCGGGTCATTGCCTCCAGACAGCCAATGAAGTGGCATGTGGGGACGAGGGAGGGAGGGGAACTGAAAGGCCTGGGCCGGCGTGTGCAGTGGGTGCTGTGGCTACGTCCTGTAACCTTCCTTTGCTCTCCTAGCTCCATGGGGGTGCACTTGTGGTGCCCCCATGACATGGGACACTTCACAAGGTCCCACTTGGCATTTTGTTTTTCCCTCCATTGAATTTCCTGCATCCAGCACACAGCCTGCCACACAGAAATGTGTGGTGAATAATCAAATGGATGGATGCATGGACAGATGGAAGGATGGATGGGATCATGTGATTATGAGAATGGCAGTCTTCCTGCTTTTCAGACAAGGGAACTGAAGCTCAGCAAGGTCCTGGGACTTGTGTGAGATCCCAGAGCAAGAAACTGGCAGAGACAGATCAACCATCAGTCCTTCCATTCATTCCATCGTCTCTCAAAGAGCTTTGTTCACAGCGTCGACCCCACATGGGCCACTCTTCTGCTGGCCTGCGATGTGATGGAAGGTCAGGCGGTCACTGTCTTTAAGGATCTAATCACATGAAACGAATGAATGGGCTGTCAACGTCCGGAGTCCAGATCTCAGTCATCTCCCCTCAACGTAAGATGGCTTTGTGGAAGTTACCAGAATCAAAATGTGGACACAACACAAAGACCTTTTCAACGTTTCTGTTTCAGTGAATGCTTGTGAGTCCCTGCTCTCTGATATTCGAGGCGAGGCTGAAGGAGCCTGGTGGGGTACAGGAGCGGGGGACCTGGACAGCTACAGGTAGCACGTGAGACCCAGCTGGAGGGGGGCAGTCAAGGGGAAGCTCCTGCCTGCCCCAGAGCCCAAGCACACAGTGGCAGATCCGCAGACCCATGTCCATGTGGCCCAGGCACTGAGTCCTGGAGCTGGTGGTCACTGCTCATGCCCAGGAGTGCCCAGAGCTCCATGGATAGGCACCCCTCCCCTGCAGGAGAAGTCCCTGCTCCACAGGCACTGGCAGATGAAGGAACAGATGTTGGACCTGCAAATATGTGGCAGGGCTGCCCAGCAGGGCCCCCAGGAGAGCAAAGGCCCGTGGACTTGTTCTGGGAAACCCACTGTCTCAGCAACCCTTGCTTGGGCACCCGCCATGTGCAAGAAGTTGGGTGGAACTCAGGGAGACAGGGAGGGGTGAGGTGCCAGTGCAGACAGCCCTCCCCGACTTCCCAGGTCATGGGACCAAGCTGACGGGCTCCTGTCTCAAGACAGATCAGGAAATGAGCTTAGAAAGACAGATTGGCATGGAGGTGAAGTGACGCTGGACACCAGGGCACCCTTCGGAGCTCCTGAGGAAGGAATCATCACGACCACTCTGTGCTCAGATTTAAAACAAGGGCAATAAACAAACACACAAATTTTAAAAAGAAAAACCATAAAATAACTTCCAAACAAATGTTCTGTGGAAAAGGGGAGCCAGGTGTGCACACCTGAAATGTCATTTGCCGCCTTGCTGGGATGGTGCCCAATGTGACAACAGCTGGCACCTTCCCTCTGGGGACCTCGGTGTCCCCATGGACCCCGCTGAGCAGAGGTCAGTCTTGTGTTCTAAGGATCAGCTCTTCCAAAGAAGCTCGTTTGACAAGCTGTCAGTAACATCCACGTGGAATTAGGAAGCTTGGGGAAGGAACGACATTGATGTATTTTATTTGGGGATGATCAGGTTTTGATCATACACCGTGTCCTCACCTGTTCATTGGTTTTCCTCTCTGTTTGAAGATGGAGATTTAAGCCATGTGAGGGGGGCAGAATCTGACCTGCCCTTTCCTCTCCAGTGCTGGAAGGACCAGGGCCATTCATGTGTGGCCAGATGACGAAAGAGGATGGGACAGGGTTTGGTGGCTTTCCACTGATCACCAAATGCCATCGGCTCTGTGACTGTCCCTCCTGGCTCTCTTTGGGTCATTGTTGTGCCCGATACTGCATCTCCCACCTTGAATCCTCTCTCTGAGCTCTGGACTTGCAGCTTACCTCTTCTCTTCTGGAAACTGCCTGGCTTCTCACAGTCAGCAGCTCCAAACCGGAAGTTGTCGCCTCCTGTGTGATTTCTGTCCCTTGCGAGTTGTGTCTCTGCCCAGGGCACCCTCCAACCAGTGGCTCAAAACAGAGTCAGGCCTGCCGTCCCTCCCCTGCATTCCTGGCATCCTGAAGATTTTACTTCCTGGAGTGTTCTTGATTCTGCCCCTTTTCTGCATCACTACAGTTACTATTCACCCTCCAGGTCACCTTGCACCCAGAGGACCCAGTTTCAGTTGGTTAGCAAAACTTAGCATGTCCTCCCTGAGCTCTGTGTCCTTGTCTACTTCTTTTCCAGTGACACCAAAAAGCCTGTAAGCCCAGCTTCTATTGTACGCCTGGTGGACTTCACCTCCTCGATTCATTCATGAGCTTGGTGACTCACACGAGGTTTCAGCTCCTCCTGAAAGTCTGGCCCATTCCCATCTGCCCTGTCCTGGGTACCATTTCCCCAGTGGCCGCAGCACCCTGGCCCTGCGCCCTCTGCTCCCGCACTGGTTGGTTGTGTTTCTGCATGACCCATCGAACTGCGGGCTCCCCGGGCTCAGCATTGCTGTTTCAGCAGCATCTTCAGCTGTCCATGCTCACAAAGTCTGTGTCCAGTGGATGTAAATTAATTGCCTTTCTCTAGAGAACAGCACTGCACCATAGCTCAAGAATCACCCCATATGGAGTTTCAGAACCAGAGGGAAATATCTCCCACCCCCATTTCACAGATGTGGAAACTGAGGCTCAGGGAGGGAAGGCTAGACAAACCTGGGGTCCCAGAGCTGGCCCAGGACCCCCCTTTTACAGCAAACCTCTCTCTCATTCTCCTCTGTGCTGATCTTGACCCTGGGCTGACAGAAGCAGCACCCATAATGCCTCAGCCTGTGCTGAATCGGCTTCAAGTGCATGAAGAATCAACGTCAGACAGAGGTGGGGCCAGGTTTCCCAGGCCTAAAGCTGCAGCCGGAGAACTGCCCATGGTTCCGAGAGCCTGCTGTCAGCGACTTCTGAGGCCGAGCCCCCCTGAAGGCTGCCTGACCTCCAAACTCGCAATCCAGCATGTTCTGTCAAAGTCCAACTCTGCATCATGTGCACATCCATCCTTGACTCACACGCTACACTGCAGGACCCACCCACAGTGCTAGACGCCCGGGCCAAGAGCAGGTGCTCAGGAAAGACTGGTTGAAAGACTTCAGCTCCCCGGACTTTCCACACAGGGCACCCCCCATCGTCCGGGCAGACAGAACACACCTGGCAGGAAGCGCGGACCCCTGGGATGGGCAGGAACGGCACTGCCTCATTCCGTCCCAAGTGCCCTCACAGGAAGCAGCCACTGTCACTGCTCCCACTTTAGAGACGAGGAAACTGAGGCAGTATAGCCTGCGTCAGATCACCCAGCCACGGATGGAGCCCAGGTCCCCTGGACCCCAAAGCCTGAAGGGGGCTTCGGTCACATCCCATGATTTGTCACTTTCCGAGTGTGGGCTGGGGCAATGAGGCCACATTATTTCTCTCAATTTGTGATTTTTAAAAAACCTGGATGGCAAGAAAGAGACGTACCTGAAGTCCACGTCAGAACCATCCACGGTGGTGAAAGGCCAGCAGCCAGGGGCGGCGGCCCAAGCCCCTATTTGGATTACACTTAATTAACACAAGCTCTTTTTCTTTGATTCTTTTTCCCCCTTTTACCATGGCTGCACTATTGGCTTGTGCTGTCTAAAGAGAAAATAGTTAATTGGTTTATTTAGCCAACTATAGATGTATTCAGTATTATTCTCCATCGTGTGAATTAAATTAAATAGTTTATTTACCCCCATGCAATTCATTCAGTTCATTTAATTTAATTTCATACTTATAACATAGGGAACAAACTAACTAGCTCTCTCCCTTTGGGATGGAAATGGGCAAATATTTTGGTTCAGAATTAACAAGCAGCAAAGCTGATATTTATAATAAATCATCCATTGTTAGCCGTCCTGATAATTATTCCGTGAATGGTCTAAAACAGACACGGGCATGTAATAGACATGTTGTTGGCTTTTACAACGGTTTAGTTCTTTGTGCTAATGAACAATCTGAATGAAACCTCAGAGATGCCTCCAGAGCAAATTGCTCTGTTTCACAGGCAGGAATTGAGCACCTACTATGTGCATGGCCTGTGAGACAGCGCCGCGTATGTAAGCCTTCACATGAGCCCCTGCTTCAAAGATGTCTGGTCTTCTGTCTCCCACAGGCCGACGCCCCCGCCCCCCCTTCAAAGCTTGCAGGGTCCCCCTGTGACCTGGCCCCGCTCATTTCCCATCCTTGACCCCTCACCCTTGCTGCCCGCACCCCTGGCCCCCGACTTTGCTGCAGATGTTTGCAGTTGTGCACACGTGTGAGCTGCACGGTGACCGTGGGTCTTGGCTTCCACTGGCCTTGCCGTGGTGAACTCACACTCCTCACTCACAATTTGGGTTCAGGTCTGAAATGTCACCTTCCTCCTTTGGCACGGTGAGCCCCACACCCTAGCACAGGTGGCCCTGTCGTCCTGAGTGAGGCCTTTGCCATCCCAGATCCGGGAAGGGGCCCATCTCTACCTCCTCCTCTCTCACCCAGTTTCCCCCAAACCTCTAAAATGGGCTGATAACCACACTGTTTGTAAATAGCCGTCAAGAGTATTAAATGAGGTCAGAGTACGTAACAAATGAAATGATACCGTGTGTAACAGGAAGCCCTTAATAAATGTTAACCATCACTACCTGTTCATCACATTTTAAATCACAGCATGAATTGGTGGTGAACCAAGAATTTGGCTTATTTTTATCTCATGATTCCCAGCGAAGAGCACAGTGCTTTGAATTTTTTTCCTCAATAAATGCATATTTCATGATTTCTGAAGATTGTTGGAGAATTGCAGGTGACCATTAGGACACCTGGGCAATGGGGGATGTGTTATCTGAGGGGCCCCGGAATTGCAAACAAAAGCCCCCCACTCTGTGGCAGCCTGGGAGCTCCGGGGTGCTCAGGCTGTGTCAGGAAGCAGAGCGATTTTCAGTGCACATGGGGGGCCTGCAGCCGGCAGCTCACACCAGTGGGGAAGCTTCGGAGCAGGAATAAGTTCCCAAGGAAAAAAGCAGCCCTTTCGTCCTTCTTCACCTCATAAGGACAAGCCGTCTTTGGGGAGAAAAGAGCAGAATAGTAAGAAAGGGTATAGGGAAATTTTCTTCAAATGAGGGGAGCAGATCCAGAAAAAAAAAAAAAAAGAAATTCAAAGCCCAAGAGATTCACGTTTGTGTCCCAGCTCCTTCTTCAGTTGTGAGGTGTGGGCCCTTCCCCACTGCCCTTGGGCTGAAGGCCCCGCCCCTCCGAAGGGGGAGGGCAGCAGGAGTGAGCGGGTGAGGGGGAGCAGATGTCAGGAAAGTGGGGGAAGATGCGGACGTGTCCTGGAAGGCGTCCTTCCCACGCCGGGCCCCACACATGCCTCCGACTCCCCAGGCCTTGCCCTTTGAGCTGCATATGAATGAGTCACAGGCCTTCAAGCCGAATGCAATTAATTCTATAATGTGCCGCTGCTCCTGCTGCATTCCGGTGACATCACATCGCGAAAGTGGGGCATGATGAAGGATCCCTGACAACAGGCAGGCAGACCTGAGTCAGCCCTCCATATGTCCTTGTCAGGGTCTGGGCCAGGGCTCCGGAGCCAAGCGGGGCCCTGTGATGGCCTCCGCCACCGGCTCCCCACAGGGAAGCACGAGGCACCCTGAGTACCAGCCCCTCATTCCCAGAGACCAGCACAGGCAAGAGACAGAGACACGGGAAAGCGCACGGGCCCCTGCGGAGCGGCCCCTCCCTCAAAGCCCCACCCAACCTCGTTTGCCCACATTGTATCTGCAAACATGTTGGGAAAGAGACTTTTCAGAGTTATTGTTACTGTGGTGAGATATACCTCACATGAAATGTGACCATCTCAATCACTTGTCACACACAGCTCCGTGGCGTTCGCCACATTCACGTTGCCATGCAGCCGTCACTGCCCTCCGTCTGCAGAAATGTGCCATCTCCCCCCAAAACCCGCTGTCCCCGTGAGCACCACCTCCCCACCCCACCCCCCCACCAGCGCCAGCGCTCCTCTGTGCCCTCTGCCCCTACAGACCTGCCTGTTCTCGGGGCCTCGGCAGGCGCGACCGGGTGGCGGCAGGAGTCCTTTCGCATCTGCTCGTTTCACCCAGCACGGTGTCCTTAGGGGCCACCCGCGTTTCATCATGGACCAGGATTCCCCTTTTAAAGGGTCAATAATACTCTATTCTGTAGACGGACCACAGTTTGTTTATCCAGCCATCCGCCCATGGACATTTGCGTTGTTCTCTCCGTTAGACTCTTGTGGTGACATGCCTGCCACTTCCCTGCCCCCAGTCCTCCGGGGTGTGTACCAGGAGTAGAATCGTGGGGTCACATGGCAGTTCTCCGCTAAGTGTTTTGAGGAACCGCCATTCTGCCTTCCACAGCTGCACCCTCCTTACCTCCCCACTGGCGGTGCACAGGGCTTCCCACTCTCCTGCAACCTCGCTGACCCTGGTTTTCTGTTTTGGGGAAAATATGTCTAAGTCAGGCACATTGCCTCCTCACACCATGAGGAAGAAGTGGAGGTGCATCTCAGAAAAAAACGATTTTTTTTTCTTCTTAACACCTAATAATATAACTCCCGATATACAAGAAACAAAAACTTGATTGAACTGCCAGGAAAAAAAAAAAAAAAGGGTAGAAGGCCCAGCCCAAATGAGTGTCTCCCACACACCCAGGCGAAGGATGATGGAACAGATGTCACACAGTGAAGGGTCCGGCAGGGCTGACGCCAACTGTTGAAACGCTGACGTAGAGCGCAGGTCGGTGTTCCTGGGCAGCGTAACTGACAGGTTCGTAAATGTGTGCACGCAGCACGCAGGGGGCGTATATCTTTTCAGGCACACATGGAAGATTACAGAAGTCAATCAGCTCCTGAAATCCGCATCAAAAAGAGAACCAAGAAGAAGGGAAACTTCAGAGTGAGGACACGCGGGGCTGGGACTCCAGGGACATCCTGCACCCACCACGCACAGCCCCCTTCCCCGCTGAAGCTCCACCCTCTGCATTTATATTTGGGTCAGCTCTTGTGTTCACACATGACCAAGGATGACAAGCATCTAAAAATCCCAGCAGGGTGATTCTGGATTCTGGGGGTTATAAAGCAGAATTGCAAGGACTTTTGCTCGTTCCCGTGGGTGGTGGGGAAGGACCCACACTCCTGGGAGCTGAGTTGCCTTCGTGGTCTCCCAAGTGGACACGCAGGTGGCACCTGTGCCCAGAGTGCTGAGCTCTGGCCACGCCTGACTTCCAGCCGGGCACTCTGGCTCTCTCTGGTCTTTCTCTCTTCCTTTCCAGAGAGTGAAGCCTGGCTGATGGAAGCAGCCACACCTTGCAACCCCAGAACTTCGAGCAGGGTGCCACATCCGGACTCCAGCTGTTTCTGTAAGTTCTGCAAAGCCACATGGTCTTTATATTGTTTTAAGAATAGACAAGTTCATAATCTCTCGATTAGTTCTGCTATCACAGGGTATCATCTTCTTTGTCCCCTTTCCCCTTTTAATTTCCATTTTCCTGGTATTAGTATTGACATCCCATCTTTCTTTAGGTGGGAGTTTTGTCTAAGTATCTCTTTCATCCATTTTCCATCCCTGTAGTCATTACTTTAGCTGTATCACCTGTGGACACCATTTTGTCACGTGTCAGTGGGCCAGTTTTAGGAGAATTTAATTTCTGTATTGAAATTACACAAATTTTGGGCTTATTTCTGCGTTCGCTATACTTTCTTCTATTCTTTTCCCGGTTGTCTTATTTTTCCCCCTTTTCTTAGATGAATGAGGTGTTTTGATTATTTTTGTTTTTCCTCATCTGATTTAGGAATTACACATTCTCTTTATTTTTTAATGTCTCTCAAAATTAATACACGTAGTAAATTATTTTCTAAAAGACAGAAATATTATCTGTACCTCCACTGTCCAAAGCAGGGCCCAAACTCTCTATCAATAGCATTCTTGTCTGAAATGTCATTCTAGTTTGTTTTTACAGATTTTAATTTTTTTTAAATGTTTCCTTGTATCACGATGATTAGTTAATAGTATTCATTTAGATTCCTCAAAATATTTATTGATGGTACCGTTTAATTTCTTTCTTCTAATTCCTTTTTCCTGGGTTCACATTTCTTCTTGCTGAAGAACGCCTCGTCAGATTAGCAAACCCTTCCCGTAAAAGAACGGACAGCAAGAAGTCCGGGCTGTGCAGGCCACGTGGTGTCTGTCACCACTACTCAACGTCTCCCTTGGGCCCCGAAAGTGGCCACAGCCACTGTGTAAATAGACGAGCGTGGCCACATCCCCATAAAACCTGATTTATGGACACTAATTTGAATTTCATTTCATTTTCATGTCTCACAAGATTTTATTTTTCTTCTGATTTTTTTAAGCATTTACAAAATAGGAAACCCATTCTTGGCCCACACACTGTACAAAACCCGGTGGGGGGCTGGACGTGGCCCGGCCGCGGTTCGCTGGCCGTCACTCCGGGACGTCCCGTTCTCTCAGAAAGGGCCTGTGGTCAGCTCCCTGGGTGGAGCGCGTCCTTGAATGTCTTTGTCTGCTATTGTCCTCGCTCTTGAAAACTGCTTGGGAAGAGTAAAGAAGTCATGAGAAAAAGCTATTTTCTCTTCGGGTATGTTACTTACTTTTTCTTCTGGCAACCACTACTGCTGAGAAATCTGTTGTCAATGTGATTTTCGCTTCTTTGTAGGAAATTCTTTTTTGTAATTTTCCTCTGATAGCTTGTAAAATCTTTCTTTTTTAATCTGATAGGCTTGGCGCCTGCTCCAGGTGACGTCAGTGAGTTGCCGGAATATCCCAGACGGCTCACCCTTGATACCCCTTGGACGTCCCTGGTGCTGGGCTCTGCCACCCTCTTCCCCGAGGACACCTACTGGACATGTGGTGGCTTCTGGACAGATGGTCATCTGTGTCCCTTTTCTAGCTCCTTCTCTTTTGTCTGCTATGGCCTTGGAGGTTCCCTCTGTTAAGCACACCTATCATGGTACTTCGTTATGTTAACAAAATACACTTTTGCATATGGAATGATCACTGCCTTTCCTAACTCCCTGCTCTTATTTTCTGTAGTCTTCCTGCCTCCTCACGGCTGCTTTCCCCCTTTATTCCTCTCAGGGCATTAAAAACACTTAGCTGCCGGTGTGCTTCTCTTCCTCAGGTGAACAATCTTCCGTTCTCTGAGGTTTTGTGGGTCTCCCGTGATCTGCCCCTTCCTCAGGGTTTTTTGATTCTCGGGTGTGGGGTCACCATCGTACTGGGGCCGTCTCCTCCTGGCATTCGGGAACTCCTAGAGCCATGGGGTCAGCTCACGTCTCAGGTTGGGCCCCAGCCCACAGGTTGGACTTATGCCAGGACCACCCGCCCCTCTGGTGGCTCTAGACCCTGTCAGGGGCAGGGGCACCACTCAGATCGTTGGACAAGGGTACAAGCCACACCCCTGGTAGACAGACACAGAGAAGTACAGACTCTGGGAGCAGGGGTCAGCTAGCAAATTTTCAGCCACCCCCAGACTCCCAGCCATGGCCCCAGGTCTTCCCAGGACCCTGAGTCCTTGCCCCAGCCTTGTGGTTCAGGGTCTCAGGGGTTCAGGCCCTACAAAGCACCACAGGGTCCTCTTCTCAGGAAAAATCCCATTTCTGGTGTCCATACCTTCCTATTTCCGTTCCAGTGCACTGCCACGTGTTTAACGCACCTGGCTGACCTTGGGCAGCCTTCCCCAGGTGTTCTGGCAGTGGGGGGAGGGCAAATGTTTCTTCACTGCACCACCTTGAACTGAAATTCCCGTTGCTAAGTGAATGCAATGGGGGCGTCACACCCGCCTCTCAGGATCATTTGTAACACCCGTGAGATAAACACTTTGGAAAACAGAAAGTGTCTACGACCTAGCTAATAGTCACTATTCTTTCTTCTTTTACATTGCAGCAAAACCCTACGGATTCAGCATCCATGAACGAAACTAAGGCTCCTTGGGGGAAGCATTGACTTGTGGGGCTGTCAGGGCAGCAACAGAGGGGTCCGGGGTGAAACAGCTGCGGCAAAGGTGGCAAACCACCACGTTCTCTCGGAGACCCCAAATACACCTTCCTGTGTCACAGGCCACAAGAAGTGCCCCTGTAAGCGCTCTGCCCAAACCCCTGCTAGTCCCACATCCCCAAGTACCTTGATCCCGAAAGCCTCTTTTCATATGATTGTGACGAGGATGGGCAAGAGTGAGTGGATCTCAGGGTGCTCACTGAGGAGTCTTGCTTCTGCGTGAACCCTCATTACGGAAGCCTTCTAAATGAGGTTTCACTAGTTCTAAGCACAGAGCGAGCGAAGAACTCCGCTGCTCGACAACTCCAAAGCATTGGAAGAAGGGATGGATTAAAACAATTGCAGTCCACCCGACTGCTAACTCATTACACATGGGTGCTGGCTTCACACGTTGGAAAGACCTGCAGGGCCAGCCTGCCGTGGGAAGGCTCACCCACACTGACCCTTGTGAGCAGAACAGACTCATATCATGCACATGAGCTGGAATGCTAATTTCAGCCTCAGTGGTATCTTCTGTGAAATGGGGTGATGTCAGCCCTGATGGCCAGTTATAAACCCCACCCCCCCACACACACAGGGGCCAGTGAGTAAATTACACGTTTTCTTCTGCTGTAGCCACAGCTCCCGGAACACGAATCACCTGCAATCATCCTGCAGATCTGTCACTCTTCACAGTGAGAGAAATTCTCCTGTTCCCAGGCCCGTATTATGTTATAAACATGAGGCAGCTGGAAGATCACGGAATTTCCAGGCTGGAAGCTGTCTGGTGCGACATTTAATTAAAGCCTCTGACTTTTCAGATAAAGAGACTGAGGTTCGGAGGCAGCCCCCGGCTTGAGCCAGGTGAGTGGCAGGTGGCAATCAGACCCGCGCCTCGCTGGCTCCCGGCCCAGCGATCCGCCAGGACTGTGGGGAAGCAAACGCTTACCCAAGTTCAGACAAGAAACCTCGGTCTCTGAAGAGGCAACAGTTTCAACACTTATTTCCTTCAGCAGATCTTCACACACAAAAGAAGATGATGAATCGCATTCTGCTTTCAGTCAGGTCACACTCTTCCCTGTGATTTCTACCCGCAAATCGGAGTTCGCAGCCGCCTCGTGGTCCTGGCTGGCAGAGAGGCGGACTCCTGCTCCAGATCCTCCCCTGCTCCTTCCACTTTCTCGACCTGGTCCTGAAGGGTGAGCCGGGGTCGCCCATGCTGGTCGGAGGAGGGCAGTGGGCTTGGAACGTGTTTCTGTCCCCTGGAGGGTGACCGATCATCAAAGCCAACCGCTTGTGCCCGTGAGGTGCCACCGCGTGTGTTCAGAAACAGCAGGCACTGTTTCATGTGGCAGTGCCAGAGAGGAAGAGGAAGGGAGAAGATTTAAGGCTGGCGCACTGATCGAAGTGGTCAATGCCTTCCAGGGCCGAGAGCGAGCGCTCTGAGCTGGGGGAGCGCCCCCCCAGTCTCCATTCCTCCCAACCCCCCAATGCCAGGAAGCACTTGGTGTGGGCAAAGTCCACCACAGGCCTCCCGGGTCATGCCACCTAGCTGTGAACCTGGGAGATCAGGCAACACTCAAGTGCTAGCAGACACTGGGCAGGTGTTTCAGCCAAGACTCCGTGACAGCACAGCCGTGAGGATAGGCGGGTGCCATGGGGAGCCCTAGGACTGTGGTGGAAAAGGAGCAGGGCCCCCTCTGGGGACAGACTCCAGAGAAGGCACTGGGGTGTGGGCGCTGCCCCACAGACAGAGGAGTCACAAGATAATCTCACTCTCACAACACCTTTTCAGAGATCAGAGAACATTGATGCAACCCAGTCACTGGGCCCCAATGACCCATGATGGGCATGACGGCACTTCCCACTGCACAGAGGGGGCAGTAGAGGCTCAGAGGGCCGCCCAGCCCAGAGGCAACCCAAGTGCCCATCCATAGATGAGTGGACAAAAAAGTTGTGGTACATATATACAATGGAATATTACTCAGTCATAAAAATGAATGAAATCTCACCATTTGTGCAGTATGGATGGACCTAGAGGATATTCTCCTAAATTAAATAATTCAGAGAGAACCACATGATTTCACTTATAGGTGGAATCTAAAGAACAAATTAAGCAAACAAACAAAACAAACAGACTTACAGATGCAAAGAAAAACCGATGGTTGCCCGAGGGGAGGCGGATGGGGACTGGGTGGAAAAGGTGAAGGGACTGAGAAGCACGGATTGGTGGTTACAGAACAGTCATGGGTATAAAGTACAACACAGGGAATACGGTCAATAATATTGTAATAACTATGTACGGTGCTAGGTGGGTACTAGAACTATCAGGGGGATCACTTTGTAAAGTATATGATTGTCTAACCACTATTCTGTACACCAGAAACGAATATAAAATAATACTGACTATCAACTGTAATAGAAAAATGAAAATAATAATAATAAAAAAAGAAAAACATCTGCTGAGGGCTCCATTGGTTCATCCTGGAACCGATTGGATAACTGTAAGTGTCCGGAAGCTATGAAGAAGAGCCAGGACGGTAGAGCAATGTGGACCGAGGGCAGGCGCCCAGGACGCATCTCCGAGAAGGCCAGGTGTCAGCTAAGACTTAGCAGGGGACTCGGAAACAGGTCAGAGGAAAGGGCTGGAACCAAGGCCTGGAGGCCAGGGAGATCCCAGTGAGGCAGAGCACCTGGACAAAGTTCAACAAGGTCAGTACAGACGGGGAAAGAGAGGAGCTGGAACCACATCGGGGGGCAGAGAGGAGTCTGAGGGGCAGGACCCAATGAGCCGCTTAAGGATCTCGGATGTTACACTGAGAACTGTGAGGAGCTGCAGATGACTGGGCACTGGAGAGACACGTGGCCCAGCTCATACCTTTAAAGCTACTCTCACTGCTCTGTGGGAGGTGGCTGGGGAAACACTGGGTTCCACTGAGGGGCTGCCTGCCTCCCATCAGGTGATGGATGAGAGTGGCTCTCAATAGGATGGGGGCTGTGGAAGTAGAGGGAAGAGGCAGATATGAAAGGCATTTAGGAAGCAAATCCACAAGATGTGGTGGAGGCTCTCATGCAGGGAGATGCAGGTGTCCAAGTTACTCCTAGATGCTTGATCGGGTGACTGTTGCCTGGTCGGTGATGTTCACTAGGGTAAAGCACTGAGCGGGCATGAGTTCTGCAAGCTCAGACTTTGACTCTCGCTGCTGCCTCCTCAGTACCCTGTACCCGGCCTGGCCCTTGTCGGAGGCTGGAAAGAGCTGTCAAATCCATGGAAGAGGATTTAGGGGTGTGTCTGGGAAGTGTTGAGTCTGAAATCCCTCCGTGGAAATGTCGTGGGAGAGCCTGCACAGATGTGGATACTTGGAATCCAGAAGAGAGGGTTGGGAGAGACACACACCACGTGGAAGCAAAGGCCCCTGTGATCAGCAACTGAACCCAGGAAGGCTTTTAAGACCATTGGGGAGTGTCCGCTGATAGAAAGGCAGGAAGGCAGGAAAGGCATAAAGAAAGAGGACGGGGAGTGGGGATGGGAGGAGGGCGTGGAATCAGGGTAAAGAGGCCCCAGCGCTGCAATGTGGTCGGGGCAGGGCGGGGGGGGGGGGGGGGGGGGGGGGGGGGGGGGGGGCTGGTGTGAAGCAGGAAGCTGGAGAGTCTTATGCTGGTGGCGGCTGGTAACAGACAGTAAACACGCTGAAGGTCTGGGTGACTTGGATCCCGGGGCCAAGGGAAACCAGGCATCAGAACTGGAGTCCTCAGCAAGATAAACTACACCAAAGCTTTAGCTGGGCATGGCATCTGAAGGAAGCTACTACTTATTCTGGAGCATCCCTTATTAGCACCTCTGAAAGGATGGACGGCACTTTCTAGAAGACCTAAATTGTGCCATGTACCTTCTGGCAGAGCAAGAGTTCACCGCCCAAAAATATGGCTCCTTGGCCTAAGGATTATTGTGGGCTGGTTGTTTTTAAGAAACAAAAGGCTCAGGAACAGCTTTTTTACCTCCCCCTTAACTGCCTAAAAAAAAAATAAGTAAAGAACCTGGCTCAGGAAGAGCACTATTGGCAGAGATAACTACAAAGAATACAGGCAGATGTGGCCAGGGGAACACAGCGGGGCCGGGAGACCAGAGATCTCTCTGTGTCCCTTTGTCTCTAGTGATATGGTGCACACTCGTTTACCAAACATTTGTTTTCCCATGCCCATGTGAACTGCCTGTGGCTGTCTGGCTGTCTGTGGGCCCCCTGTTGGGAGCCCCCCCGTAGGTAGGCAATGAAATTGGTGTTTCTCCTGTGAATCTCTCACGTCAATGTAACAACTCTTAGAGCAGCCAGAGGAACCTACACGGGTAGAGGAGAAATTTTTCCTCCCCAACCACCTTGTACACACTAGCTATAAAATGAAACTGTATCAAGTGCTTTCCACTTGGGAGGCACTGCGCTAAGCATTTCATGCAAATTATTGCACTTAATCCTAAAAGCAGCCCTATACAATCAGTATTCTCATCGTCAACTTTCAGGCAAGGATGTGAAATGCCAGAACATTTAAGAGATGTCCTCACACAGCCAACAGGTCAAAACTGGGATTCTAGCCCAGTTTCCAAGTTCTTAACCACACGCCTGTCTTTGAGAAGGTTAGTGAGCCACAGAAAGGGGTGAATCCCCAGTGAGTGTAGATTGGAGATAGTAAAGTTCACCTATGCAAAGTCAAAAGTATCCATTCCTTTGTGGCTGAATAAATGGGGCCTTTGAAAGCCAGCACCACCGCCACCGCCTACCCCTTGCCCCCCCGCACCGTGAGGAGAGCTGGACCCTGCCAGGACCCCACACGCTGGGCTCACTCGCAGCCTCTGCGAAGCGCAGCAGGGAGAGCACTCTCGACCTGATTTATGGGTGTGTTTGTTGTGCTTAGATCATAAATCTCCGCCCCCAGGACATTTCAGTTCTGGTATTTATTGACCAAAGACAACTTGCATTAAAAAATGTTTTGAGATTTTGCCAGATAATCACTATGGAATATTTGAGAAAACACCCTCTCCTCGGGTAAGTGAAATTCTACAAGTAGCTGCTTTTACTACCGGGGCAAATACCTTCCCTGTCTACTCTTTCACTGCCTTTTCTGTTTTGTTTTCCCGGGACAGGCAGGCTCTTCATACGTGTCTCTTCACCATCTCAGGAGTTCATCAAGGGAAGACAGAGGAGAGGAATTATCAAAGACATCTCCCTCGGGGCCGAGCAGAGTTTTGATTCTTTTGAACCAGAACGCTTGGCCAAGTGTGTCTCAGAAGCATTCAGGTGGCAAAACACCTGGAGAAAAACTATGAAATAGAGATGCTTTCCATGTAAAAACAACAAAGGTGGAAGTGTGACCTAAATCTGATAAGGAGGCCAAATTCTAGTACAGACACGCTCAAGACTTTAAAGAACACTTCTGGAGGAAAAGTCACAAAGCTCCTAACAACGAGCTGTGCTGCATGGAAGCACATAAGCACCCTGGTACGTGGCTGTGTGAATTTGGAAAAGGCTGTCAGCGATCAGTATTAAAGAAAGCAGTGTTCCCCGTTGGGACACAGGAAAGCATTGTTTTGGGGAAGGAGTCCACAGATTCAGATTCTAAAGTCCACAAGGCTTTACAAGTCAGGGAGGTGAGCCTGGTGCAAGAAAACACAGGGGCCGTCAGATGTCACTCCAGGATTCGGGAAAGCAGGTGTCTCCTTCAAGTTCGTGTCCACTCCTTGGGTCCTGGTGGCTGTGGCCGTGTCAGATGGGAATCCAAGGTTCGTCAGATCTTCTGATCTCTCAGCAGAGCCTGGAGATTCTGATTTTTAGCGTGGCAAATCCAAGTTGTAAGTGTTGATGGATTGCTTTTTTTCCCTTTCCTGAAACAGCGTGCGAGCCAAACAAAACACATCTGTAAGCCAGACCTGCCGAGGGCTGCCGGCTGTGGCTGTAGCCAAGGTTGGGCTGTTACTGCAGATTCAGAATCACGGGGCAGTTTAACAATCGCTGCTCCGCGGAGAACTTATTGGCCCTTGTGTTTCTGTCATTATGCAAATTGGGTGTTGGTTGTTGACTCAGAAACTGGAGAGTTTAAGAAAGCAGCAGTGGCTGGGTGGACGCAGTCCCAGCCCCTGGCTGAGTGAGGCCTCTGCCTGTCCCTGCTCCCCATGCCATTTGGCCTGGGGCCATTCTGCCAGGGCGGCGCTTGCCCTTTGCCCCACTTAGGTATAGAGTTTAATTTTTACTCTACTGCTGGAAATAATGACGGTAGCCGTTTATTGACTTCCTGTCATGTCTGAGTTGTCCTATTCGGTTCATTACCCCATCGTCCCGTCCAGTCTTCATGTGGCAGTAGATGCTGTCATTACCTTCATTCCATACACTAGAAGCTCAGGGGGGCCACTTACCTGGTGAGCTCAGGATCCAAGCCTAGCGTGGTCTCGCTCCGGATCTATGCAGATGCCCGGCCACGCTGCCTGTCTCCATGCACAACTGTGACGCTTGTAATGAGCTGCCACTGCGCCTACCTGGCCTCCGCAGCTCTCCCGCAGCCCACCTGGGCCCAGTGTACTCCCGTTTCCAATCTCACGGCCCATGGTTGTACTAAGCCTTGAGTTTCCTGTTCCAGCACGGATGAGGTGTCTGAGCCCTGCTTTTGATGGCCAGGTGGGCCCCCTGTCCTTAAGTAATATGTCCCTACTTGGATGGAAGGCACACTTCCTGAACTGCTTCCCAGAGCTGAGCACACTGAGGCTTTCTCCCCGAGAGCGGTAGGAAGTTTTGCACCAACCATCTCGGTGAAAGCACCGCCATGTAGCGGGCAGCAGAAGCTAAAGGATAGGAGCCAAGTTGAGATAAAGCTCCGCCCCTCACCCCCACCCCAATCTAATCAGTCACTCAGCCCTGCGGATTGGTGTCTGCAGACCTCTGCTACAGGCTTGCCTCTCTCCATTGCCACGGCCGCCTCGGCAGCCCAAGCTCACATCCTCTCCCCTGGAACCTCAGAACTTCCCATCGAATCTCTGCTCATCAAATCTTGACCACTTCTAACACACTGTCCCCACTGCAGCCAGCATGATCTCTGAAGGGTGGTGGTGACCTGCCCTGCCCTGATTTAGGGGTTTCACCAGCACCCTGCCGTTCTGCGGATCAGAACCCTATTCTAAGCATGGGGAATCCCTGCTCCCCTTCCCATTCCATTTCGATGTCAGCTCCAGGTCCACTTCCTCTCCCCCCAACCCACCCCAGCCAGGTCTTCTTTGTCACATGCTACTGAAGTTCCTAGACTTGTCCTTTGTTGCATCTATTCCATTTTAATCAAGCAAGTCATTGATACCTGGGATCATGTGTGTCTCCCTGGCAAGAGTGCAAGTTCCCCAAGAACAGAGATGGAGTTGTTACTCTTGCCTTCTTGCTCAGTGCCTCCACAGTGTCTGCAGAGAGACAACCCCTCTGCGGTTCCTGACAGAGAGAGAGAGGAGAGGGGAGGCCGGGGCAGGAGAGACTCCTTCTTCAGGACAGGAGCGAGACATAAGGTCCTTGCATGGCCAAGTGCATTGCTGAGGCTGGAAATTCACTATCTTGCCCAAGACCCATCTCACTGTTCCCTTCGAAAGGACAGCAGTCTCATCTCGTCCCTAAGCCCCATGTCCAGGGTCATGTTCCCGGCAGCCAAGCTTGAGTGTCTTTGAGACTTCAAATTGTAGTCTTTAGAGAATGAGATCCATTCCTCCATTTGTAATTTTTTTTTAATTTTTATTGTTTGCCAGCACCATCAAACCCCCAGGCCCTGGAGGTGGGGTCAGTGTCTGTGGGGTGTCACATCAATTCCACCCAGGGGACAGACATCGGGGGTGTCAGAAAGAACTGCCAGGCCACGAGGTGGTATCATCCCCACAGGGCTGGGTGCATGCTTCTCAGCCACAACTCTCTAAAATGGCTCTGGATAGCTGGCACAGGTTCTGGTCTTACAGAAATACGGGGCCGCGGGCTCCTCAGCCTTCAGCCCCGATTGCATTCCTGGGAGCTCGGGTGCAATGATGGAAAAGCAATTTGCTTAATGATTGCCAAGGAGGGAACCAAACCCCTCCTCCTGATCCAATGTGCCACCCACAGGTGTGCCACCCACCCAAATGTGCGTGGGGCTCATTTGACAAGCAGCACCAGCCTCTTTCCCTCTGTAGATGTTACAGCTCTGGTCATTTTTTTCGGGAGGAGAACTGGGTCAGACACTTGCATATGCAAAGGGTGGGAGCCTAGGGAGAGAGATGGGGCTGCTCATCTCCCCGTAGGGCTGCATGCACGGGCTCCAACAGTCCTCAGAGGGGCGGGTCATCCCCCAGCAGCTCCAGAGCGGTCTCTGGCTGGAGCTCACAAATAAAACTCTCCAGTTCCCGGGGAAGCCAGCTTGATCCCTTTCCAGAAGAAACGAAGCATCTGAGCAACCTTTTAATGCATCTGATTCTCAGGATAATTATGTATTTTGTTGTCTAATTAGTTAATTAGGCTGGCATTGTGTTTTAAGTCAAAAATCCTGTTGTTTGGGTACTAGAAAATGGCTTTCTGTTTGTTTGGTGGTTTTTGCAGGGTGATGGGGGCTTGTTAATTGAGTGGCTGGCTGTGGGTGAAGCTGCTCAGGGACACTGTGCATTTTCTGGGAGTGAACGGATGTCTTAGCAGCGGAAGTTGTGTTCAAAATAAGAGCACAGGTGGGCAGGTGCGCTGCCCGCTTCATTGCCTCGTCTTTCTGTGGCAGCATACAGTTTGCACAGCACGCTCACGTAGACAGAGCCCTTGGGGTGCATTGCCCTCCTCCCCATTCCCAAACCGGGCGGCTGAGGGTCTGGACAGTCAGCACGGCTGCTGTCCCTCACTGTGTGGCGCCACAAGGCATCCGTCCTGCAGGACGGCAAAGAGGAGTGAAAATGCCGTGGGCTCAGGAGGGGAAGATCCTCAGTGGAAATCCAAGTTCTTCCATTTTTTTAATCTCATCCAACATTCGACAAACATGAGCCACGCATCTGGCTGGTCCCAGGCACTGAGAAGGTGAGTGAGAGCCAACCGTGACTGGCACGGGCCTCCCACTGCCAGGATGGACGTGCAGGGCTGCCATTGCTAGCGGGACTCTGTCCAGTGGGGACAAGGCTATTGACCTGGAAGGACTGTCAACAGACTGAGAGACAGCTTCGGTCTGTAGGGGCTCCGGGTGGCAGCTATTCCTAGTTGGAGCCCAGGTCCGTGGCTCACTGCCCTGAGGGTGACACAGGGACAAGCCCCACTCACGCAGGGCTGCCATTCATGGGGCCCCTTTGTAGCCTCTGGTCAGCTTCTCGCTCTGGCTCCAGATGACTTGCTCTCTGCAGTCCCTTCCCACGGGGACATAGAGATTCTCCCTCACACTCTCCTTCCAGAACCATCTTCCATCCTCAGCTGGTGCCCTGCCCTCACACGGCAGTCTCCATGCTCAGTGATTCACCCCCCGGCCTTCGCGGTGTTACGTGTTATTTACACACAACTCCATTAAGTGGGTGTACCAGTGCCCTAGGGCTGCTGTAACAAACCACCCCATACTGAGTGGCTTGAACAACAGAAATATATTGTCTCACAGTTTGGGGGGCAGGAAGTCCAAGATCAAGGCATCGGCAGGGCTGGTTCCTCCCGAGAACTCAGAGGAAGACTCTTCCCATCCTCTCTCCCCGTTTCTGGTGGTTGGCTGGAACCTTTGCTGTGCCTTGGCTGGTCTAAGAATCACCCCAGTCTCTGCCTCTGTCATCACATGGAGCTCCCCTTGGTGCTTCTCTGTGTCCAAACCCTCCTTTTCATAAGAACACCAATCCTATGGGATGAGGGGCCCACCCTACTTCAGCATGAAGCTCATTTTAACTTAATTACATCTGCAAGGATGCTATCCCCGAACAAGGTTGCCTTCTGAGGTCCTGGAGTTAGGGCTTCACCCGTGAACTTGGAGGGACACCATCAGCACTTGACAGCAGGCTTCACCTCTCCATTTCTCAGGTGATGACATGACCTCAGAAAGGCAACGTGTGGCAGGTCTCAGAGGGAGTTTCTGACCCGGCCATTCTAAACCGCACCCCCCTAGCCACTGCAGTGGTCAGCGTCTCTCTTGGTCGACGGGTGGTCTCCCTAGAAACGAAGGAGGCCAGGCAGGCTGAGGGCTGGACATGAAGGGACTTCACGGGACTCTCACATCCCAACATCATTCTCCCTGCCCCAGGTGGACCCTGGGAATTCTAAGGCTGTGTTTTGGGAAAGAATCGGCCACGTCCTCTGAATGACCAAGAAGCTGGTACCATTTCAGGGACTCTAGTTTTTATCAAGATCTGAAGTTCAAGGACAAGCCACTGCCCTGGAATTTGTGCCATCAATATGCTCCCACCAGCACATCCCTGGGCCACTGCTCAGGTCATACCTCTGCCCTCCAGAGCCACCAAATGCCACCTCTCTCCTTAGGGGTCCCCACCCGACACCCTCAGGCAGAACGACTGCTTCCTCAGCTTTCATTTTTTGCTACACGTGGCTTTGTTCAGTCTCTGCACAGACTGCGTCAGAATCATCCAGGCTCCTCCTCTTGCTTCCACCTTCAGACTGCCCTGCTCACACACCCACGCCAACTCGGAGTTAGTTTTCAATGCTTCTAGCAGGGCCATGTCCACGTCCCTGGCACCAGGCACAGGTGGCCTTGCAAACAGGCTGTGAATAAAGATCGCCCGAGAGTCGTGTGCACGCCTGAGTGCCAGCCCTCCGAAGGTGACCTGGGAAACACAGAGGAGCTGATCGAAAGCAGCAGCATTACCAAAGTTGCGAGAGAAAGAACTCACACCCAGCCAGAGGGAGGGCGCTGAGAGAACCCCGGGCCACTCAGAAGTCCCAGGCTCACCGGTTTCCAGCCACAAGTGCTGTGCTGGGACAGAGGCAGGGACGTGACCCCGAGTTCCAGGGGCGACAACAGCACCCACACACAGAGTCAGTCGGGAGTGAGGTTTAGTGCCACACGTCGCGGGGGGGGGGTTCCTCACGGAACTGTCACATGCCAGTTAACGGAGCAGAACGCAGCAGCACACGTAAGAAGACGAAACGAAGGGAGAAGGCCCTGTGTCCCGTTCAGCAGGTGTCCTCCAAGCTGAGGGCAGTGCTTTTCAACCAGGGTGGCTTTGCCTCCCAAGAGACGCCCAGCAATGTCTAGAGACATTGGGTTGTCACCTTGGGGTGGGGGCGGCTGTCACTGGCATCCAGTGGGGACAGGCTGTGACACGGTAACACAGCTGCAGCACACAGGACAGTCCCACAGAAAGGATCTCGATGGTGCTGACATGGGGACACCCTGCCCTGGAGGACATAAACCCAGGCCAGGCGAGGTCCTGGGAGTTGGCAGTGACTTACACGTGTCCTCGCAAATGGACAGGGATTGGACAGGCAGCAGGTCGAGAGAAGAGCCCAGGAATCACCAAGTGAGCTGGTTAAAAGCCTGTGCTCTCGGGTTTCTGCTCCTGAAGATGTGGGCATGGCATGGGCTCAGAAACGGGGTCTGTGTTAACAAGCCCCCTGGTGCCCTAGGTAGGAATTCGGGGCCCAGCTCTAAGAAACATTGCAGCAGACGACTTCCGAGGTCCCTGTACCCCACAGTCTCCCGACTCCAAGAGAGAGCTGGCAGAGAGGCACAAAGCTTTTACCTCGTCTTCCACCTTTGGAAAACCCGGTGGAGCCACGAGCCCAGTTAATTAGCATTTTTAAAGAATTCAGAGTGTTATATTTTTAAATAAGAAAATGAACAGAAGTGCAAAGCATCATGATTAGTCATTATTTAATTTAATGATTTGTGGAGATTCTGTTGCCATAGTGACTGAGCACTATTTATAAAAATTTAGAACATAAATTCTAAATAATAATATTATTACAAGCCGAAGGGACTCGAGCCTCTCAATCAGAAAGGAATAATTTCCAGATGGAAAAAAAAGAACACTTTGTTTGCCTCACATATGGGCCAGGCGCTGGCGAGCTTGCATTTGCATAGTGTTCTGGGGGAAGAAATCGGGTCAAGACGAGGAGTGCGTGTCGTTTGCCCCGCAGTCTGTGTTGCTGTGTTCCACGGCTGCCTGGTCAAGCAGGGTGGGGCGTCAGCTCTGAGACGTCAGAGTCACCCCACAACCACCCACCTGGTGGTACAGGCCAGCTTCCTGGGGGTGCCTACCTGCAGGCTGCGTCGGGCCAGAGGGCCCCCATTCAGGGACAGGCAGGCCACGTGGTGCTCTACCCCACTCGACGCACTGTCACTCAATGAACCTGTTTGAGCAGACGAGGCCTGAGCTACAAGTCGGTGGGACGACATGGCTGCAAGCCCCAGGATGAAGCGTGGGGCCCTTGAGCTGGAAAACCAGTCCTACCAAGGAGATGCCTTCCAGCAAGGAGCGGAATGCAGGCCAAGGCCTCCACCGTGCCGAACCTGGACAGCTCATTTCCGGATCTAAGCCGCTTCTCCCTGGACACGCTCCTTCCCCCTCTGCCCTCCAGGGCCTGGGCAGAGAAGCTACGGCCTTGGATCATCCATGGACACCCCCACTGCCATTGGGTGGTGTCCTGACAGTCACTAGCAAATCGGGCTAGAGCCAGCCTAGATCGCCCCAGGCGACTTCTCTAGAGGGACGGGGAGAAGCAGCAGCACAAGGCCAGTCCAGCTGAACCACTGGTTTCCCAACTGAGTGGAGCCTGGGTTACCAGTCAGTCGTGTTTATGCCAGGAACTGCCACCCAAAGGCCGTTCCTCTTCCATGATGCCTGTTCAAACCCTGCCGGCCCCTCAAGAACTAAAGTCAGTCACTACTGACTCCAGGAATCCTTCCCTGAGCCCCCAGCCACCCACAGTATTTTGAGAGAAGATTCTGGAAGGCAGAGAATAGGAGTGGCCTGCTGACAGACATCGTCATTGACCAGGAAGGAAGCTCTGGTGCTGGATGAGCCTTCAGCTTGGTCCCAATCTAGCACACCAGCCTGCACCTGGGTGGGGTGGGTGGCAGGCTCATATGGATGTCAGCATGAACCCCAGAAGAGAGGACCCTAATATAACCCTTTCATACACAGAATCACTTCAAATTAAGGTGCTTTTAAGGATCCAGGGCTAATCAAGACACAGTCTGCACACTGAGAGCAAATGGGGTGTAGACAAAACGGAACTGCCTTCCCTATCCTCGGCAAAGGGACCCGGGCCCTCCAGAGCCGGCACTGAGGCCGAGCCTTGAACACAGACCCCAGCATGTATGTGAACAGAGGAAAGGCTTGAGCACTGGGAGTCTTGCACCCCCTAACTTCACCCCACAAGAATTACTTTGTAAACAGCGAAGTTTTTAAGCCATGAAATGGCAATGGGTGCCACCCAGTTAAAAGCCCAGCAAATACCTTTTTTGTGTATGGGTGAGGAGGGTCCCCCAGCAAAGTGACTCGGAGGAGGAGGAGGAAGGGGCTTTCCTTCGGAAGGCCCTGGGCTCAGCAGGGGCAGCCTTCTAGTGTGGCACCGGCACCGGAGCTCAGGGAGCCTGCATTCACCCCGCCGCCCCCCGGGCCTGCCCCTCTGCCTATAGGAGTCACAAAGAGGTCACATCTGGGGATCCAGGTGCTCTCTTTAAGGCGTCCATGGTTCTTCTCTCTCACCTCTCACTACAGCACTGGTTCTGGAGGAGGAACGGGAGAAGAAAGGTGGGGTTCATTCACACCATTTTAGAAATGGAGGGACTTGGGGTCCAGAAGGGTCGGAATCACACAGAACGCTGAGAGCCTGATCACGTACCCCGGGAGCTAACACCTGGAGCTGATAAGTCTCCTACACGCGGGCCTGCACCCCCAAAGTGCCCAGCCTGCAGCCAGGCTCCTGAGTGGCCAGGAGTGTGTCTACCGCATGGAGACATTGCACAAAGGGGGATACACACCCCAGTGGGGTGGAGCGGGACAGCGCGCGATTTTGCCACGCTGCTTCGCAACGTGCAATTTCAGACCAATAAGTTGTTTATTTCTGGAACTTTCCATCCAATATTTTCAGAATGCAGCTGACCGTGGCTAACTGAAACCGTGGAAGGCAAAACCGTAGTTTCTTCCTCTGTTCTCAAATCCCTGAGTTATTTGTGCTTGGGGGTCAGAAACACTTTTTGATGTTGGTTATTTCTTCCAAATGAGGGGAGATGGTGGTAGAAAAAGACAATCAAGGCATTTGATATCTGATTTGTTCTAGGGATAAGCCATGTGGCAAGCAGGGACATGCCACTGCGGGCCACCCACGGCCCCTGACACCTGGAGAGAAGCCTGACCACACGGAGTGTGAGGAGGAGAGACTCGGACCTCACCGATTCTCCCCAAGTTTGGCCTGAGTCCATTCCGCTGCCGGGGTTTGTCGACTGATGCCGAACTGGCCACACTGAACCCTTGTTTCAGGATCCAGCCTTGATGGACAGCACAAGATACGTTTTATTTTTTTCTCAAGGGGAAAAAAAGGGGTGGGGGAGGAGAGAAGGGTAGATGCATTGGCTTGTTTGCGTCCCATAAATAATAATTCGTCAAAGGTTAGAACACGATTTGTTTTCCATGGAGACATGCAGGCTCGTTGCCCAGTGTTTGGACAAACATTTATTTAGGCAGATAGTTGATGAATTATACAGTGCTTGTTAACGGGGCGCGGGAGGAGGATGCAGAGCATCCCGGCATGCTTCTCCGAGTTCCATCGGAACCGAAAGACCTAGTCCTGTGAGGGAGGCAAGCACCCCCACCTCACCCACCCCCCCGGGCCACCCTCAGCCTGCGCTATGGCAGTCACAGACTCCTGGACTCACCACGCAGCAGAACTCACAGCCGTTTTAAGGATGGCGAGGCATCCTGTGGGTCTTCGACCAGGAACTGGAGCGCAAGCACACACACACCCATGTTTCCCGAAGACTTCAGTGTACACCGGCTCCTTAGCCCCCCCCAGAGCACCCTGCAGGTCCTTGGGCCCTGCTCAAGAGTCCTGCTGTAGCCAGCGCCTTATTGCAGACATGAGAATCTGGCTATGCCTGGCTGGGGAAGGTCAGATTGCCAGTGTGTGACCAGGCCCCTGGCCCTGGGGCCAGCCGCTGTGCCTCCTGGTCCTGTTTCACACAGGGGACAAGAGAAGCCCCGTCGGCTGGCAGGGGCGTAGCCGGCGAGGTGGAGGTGCGCCTAAGGCAGCTGCAGCCCGGGCTCTGCAACCAAGCTTCTGACCTTGCGCGATGCTCCCGTGGTTGCTGTGAGAGTGCAGATGCCTTAGCACGCTCCGAGCTTCCCAGGACACCTGCCGCGGTCACTCGTGTAAAGTGAGTTGATTAACTCAACAAAAATAAGCCGATCTCTACTCTGCACTGGGAGCTCAGGATGCAAAGGTGAACAAAATGCAGTCTGGAGAAGAAGTCAGAAGAAAAAAGATGTTCAACCACTGTAATGTATGCAAACTGTAGAAAACAGACACAGTAGACAGAGGGCCTGGTGGGGAGAGAGGAAGGGGCCGTGATTTCTGCCAGAGAGGCCAGAGAGAGCTTTGTTTAGGCTGGAAGCTTTGACCTGGGCCTTGAAACACAACGAAAAGGCCACCTGATTGATTAGGGTCCAACACGAATTTAAATAATGCGAGGAAGAGGAGGAAGGATGGGAAGGAGGGAGGAAGACAGGGAGGGGGTGGGCTAAGTCGGGAAAACAGGGGCTGCCCCTGAGGCTCCTCCGGACAGAGTCCGCAGTCCGGAATTGACAGCCAGGCTCCCAGAAGAGCCGGGGAGCCGATCGAGACTTGAGGGAGAAGACCCAGGGACTAGTCCGAGTGGAAAGCCAGCCGGCACAGAGAACGGAGGCAGTTTTACCACAGCCAGAAGCTGGGGGACAGCTGGGCCAAGGCGCTCAGAGCCTGAGTGGGTCAGCCTCTCACACGGGCGGCAGCTTGCGGTGCTGTCCCCACTGCGAAGGGAAAAGTCTCAGACTCAGGGTCCTTCGACACTGTCCCAGGGTCACGGGGCTGGGAAGGCAGGAGTGGGGTCTCTGTCCCCAAAGACGGCTCTCAGCCCCTCCTGACAAAACTGCCTCGGGCTGTGGAGCCTCCACTCAGTACTTAGCTGGCCACCTCGTCACCCAGGTACTTTCATAGAATCCCTACTTTTCACACAGGACCTGCTTCTCAACCCAACTTTCCAGGGCTTTTGTTCTGATCCCCACAACACCTCGCTTTCAGAAAGTTCAGCAAAATGTTATTCCTTTTGTAAAAAGAAAGAAAAACCACTGTTATGTTTGATCTCTTTGTGAGATAATTGAATGGAAATAGTCTTGATCTTAAGGAATAGTTCTGTATCATTATTAGACTGGCATTCCCAGCACCGAAAGCCAGAAAGGCCTCATGCAGTCCCAGGGTCACTGGTCCTCAGGAAGCTTTTAAGAGTGGGGACCCCAGATTGCAACTGTGGATCTCATGCTAATCTCAGATACTCTCTATTGACAAGAGTTTAGCTGTTTCCAGAACCCCAAATCCAGATTGTTTTAAGCCCCTTTGGCAAAATAGGTGCCTGTGTTACCGGCAATTTGTGCTTCAAGATTTCATCTTGGTCATTACTGCTGCTGAGGCTCATTTAAATATTTTAATGAATGATGGTATTGTCTCTGTGCCCGCGGGTCTTTTCAGCAGAGGTCGCAATTTGAAGGAGGAAAAAAAAACAGAAAAATAGCTCTAAATAAGTCAGTGATGATGGATGATTCATTTTGGATGTGTAGGGAAGCTTGGGCATGAGACTGAGACCCCCGCGCTAATGAAGGGTGTCCCCTGTCTCCCGAGGACGGGTTTCAGTGGCGTAGATGTAAGTCACTGTTTTCTGGCTCCGTGGTCACCACCTGAAGCCATACTGTTTGTGTTCCCACATCTGCGATCAGCCAAAGGCTGTCTTCCAAAAGCATCATCCCCGGGTCGTACCATCTACCAAAACTAAGAGACGAGGGGGAGGTGACATGTGACATCACATACAAGGTCACTAGAAGCCCCCCGGGCTTGGAGGCAGGTGGGGGCAGGAGAAAGCATTTTACTTTTATTTCATTTTTTCGTCTTTGTTCTTCGGTCTGATCAGAAAACAGACAATTGTAGGTGTGTGGGGTAAGGAGGGGCAAGGGTCGGTTTCGAACCCAGAAACCTGGGTGGACACTAAGCTACACTGCTGCATCCCTTTTGTGGAGTGCTGAACCCAGCCGGCACCTCCGTCTTGCAGTCACTTCCAGCGCGATCCACCATGGATTGGTCAGGTGCTCAGCTTTGCGCTGAAGCTTCCTCATAGCCGGAAGGAGACACACTCGCTCCAGCTTCAATTAGCAAGCTGTCGAGCATCGCTCTCCACGCTTGCCATGACGACAGAAAACCCAAGAGTCTCTCCTCTTCTCGTTCAACCATGAACGCACACGCATGAAAAGGAAGCGTAGACACTGCTCTTTAGTAAATGTTCTTTTCCTTTTCCTCCCTTTTCCAATGCCAAGTTCATATTTAAAAACTTTAGAAACATTAAAACGGAAGGGTCACCTGCTAAAAAATAATTCTCGTTCTAGACTATTCGTTCTATCAGGTAGAATCATTTAACTAAGGTAGAGAATCCTATCTGCTACTCCACTCACAGAGACTATAGGCCAGTGTGATCACGACTCGGGAACGGTGACTACTGGATGTTTTTACTAAACTGGTCCCCGTTCCAGCACGAGTGAACACCTCCCCACAGAGAATGAAATCCCAGGGTTCAAAAATGGGTGTTTCTAACGCCACATGAATCTGAAATGTGGGTGTAGCCCCGCCCCGGTGTCCTGCTGAACAAACAGCAGCACGTGCCACTCTGAAGGAAGACCCGGAGCGAGGGGCGGTGCAGAGGTGGCCCATCACCTGCCAGCACGGCGGCCTCCAAGGGGACGTCAGGAGAAATTGGCCTTGTGCAGTCGTCACTTGCCATGCTGGCCCTTGGGCCTTATGGTCACCACGCCCAGTCACCCTATAACCACGCATTTACCATAGGTTTACGGAGCACTCTCTGTTCCGGGCAGCAATCTGGGCATTGGGATGGGCAAAAACAGTCAGGGCTGAGGGAGTCAGACAACCAGGGAACACAGATCAGTAGATAGCATGGCTTGACGTGGTGACCACAGTTCCAGAAATCAAGGAAGCAGCACAGGAAGGTAGGGCAGGAGTTGTCCTTTGGGATATCAGGGACTGAGCGTAGTGAGTGCTTCTCTGGGGAGGTGGCAATCGAGCAGCTTCCTAGTGACGTGAAGAGCTGTACCCAGACCCAAGCACAGAGAGACTTCCACAGAGAGGCCTTGGTCAAAGGAGCTGGGTATGCAGACAAATACCTTGAACCACTATCACTGATGTGTGTGGCCCCCCAGAAAAACAACGAGGTGGCAGAGGAGGAATGATGAAGTCCATTTTAAAAACCTGGGAGCTGTGAAGTTTCTGCAGAGCCCAGCAGAGGAGGCAGGTGTGCATGTGACCAGGGACGGCATTTCCGGCCAGAACCCAGGGACAGAGCTGACAGGAGTGGAATCCAACGGAACCAAAGCCAGAGCACCAGAGGCCGTGGTCAGCCAAGGGTCAGGCCATGGTCATGAGCACAGTTACCAGAACAGACCCACACGGGCAGGCCACTTGGCAGGAATTGGTCAGTGACACAGAGTCCTTATGCGGCTGACGCAGGTTCTGGGGGTAGAGTGGGTTAAAGCACCAGGCCAGAGTGTGGACTTTTTCTCCTCCTCGGAGCCTGGCTTCCTGAGGCTTGCTCTCGCCGCTTCCACGTCTGCGTGCCACAGCTGATGACATTTAGATACACATGGGATTAATTTGGGAAAATCACGCTGGAAAAAATGATCAGAGATCATCTGGGGGGGTAGGGGGAGGTGAGCCTAGGGAGGCTCTGGATGAAGTGGTTACCACAGCCGTCTGGGTCAGGCCGACCCCCTGGCAGCCCCAGCCGGGGGTCCTACTGTGGAATCCCGGACAAGAGGAAACAGAGAGTTCTCGGGGGATGACTGTCCGGCTCCAAATTTATTTTGGGGTCCTCACGCCAGAGATGGCTTTCTCAACAGGATTTTTACAGGTGACACCTAGACCCCTTCCTAATGGCAAGACATGATGTATCTCATGCATATTTGTCAACTACCATCCTGGAAAACGCTGGGGTGTGAGGAGGGTGCTGGCCGGGGAGGGAGCCCCACCTGCGCCTGCCAGCCTTCGGCTGTGCTCTGAACAACTCCGAGAGCACAGCCAGACAGGATGGCAGCCCCGTCGCCGTGGAGCCCGCGGGCTTGCCATGGCCAGCGCAGACACGGGGAGCCCGCAGTCAACAAAAGCTGCGGCACCCACCGCCTACTCTCTCAAATTTGCCACAGAGATTCCCTGCCTTGGGGATCTGGTCTTGAGCAATGCAAGCAGTGCGAGTCCATCATAATTAAAGTTTCCAAGATTTCTGCTTCAGTTATTTTGCTGAAAAAACATAATCTCTCGGAGGTTAAAATGACGACACCACTATTTACAAAGACTAAATGGCCTCAATCCCTGGGCCTTAGAGGGGCAGTTTGGGAGGGAGGAGGAGGGGGAGGAAGACCAGGGAAGGACAGAAAATGCTTTCTGCTCTTAGAAAGTTCTGGCAGGCAGCCTTCCGCAGTTAACTGCAGCTTTGGGAGGTTTGCTGTACCACCCTCCACCCCAGCCATGGTGCCGCCATATTCCCTCCCGGGCTAATCCAGAACGTGACCCAATGAAAAGGCTTAGAAATCTCACCCCACTCCCCCCACCCCGGTCTAGCTGCTGCAAGGCACTCACTTCTCTTAGACCTCCCACCAGAAATATGTGCATTTACCTGCAAACACTCACCTCCCAGCACGGTTAGACCAGCAGCATCCTAGCGAGCCTGTTCTCACCAGAACGAGTGGGGACTGCCTTCGAGAAAATCACAAGCCAAAAAGTCCATAGTGATGAGATGGAGCGGCGCTCCGGCCGATTCAGTTCAGTCTGATAAACATGGATGGAGGACCCTCTGTTAGAAACGCATGCAGGACAGTGTGTACCGAGTTCTAGTAAGAATAACAGCCAGTAACATCTGTGATGCGACAACTCAATAAGCCTTTCGCAACCACTGTCTCCTTGATTTATGCCACAGACCTGTAAGATGCTAACTATTCACGTCGTTTGATGGAGGACAGCAAGGCTCAGAGACATTGAGTAACTTTCTAAGGGTCACACAGCTATTGAAATGGTAGAAACAGGGCTTGAGCCAAGTTTTCGGATTTTCCATCATGGATCCCTTCCTCTACACCAGACTGCCAGGGCGGGGATGGAGACAGTAGAGAATTGAAAGATCAATATTTTGTTTGAATATTACAGACACAGGGGGAAATGGGGACAACTGTACTAGAACAACAATTTTAAAAATCACAAAAAAATTACAGAAATATTTTTATTGGCTCACATCGGTCCACATTGATCTCATCCAGCTCATTTCCACCAGGGTTGTAGCTCTTAAAACTGGCAAATGAGCCCTGACCAGTGTGGCTCAGTTGGTTGGGCATCGTCCTGCCGAGTGATGGGTCACAGGTTCAATTCCCTTTCAGAGCACATGCTTGCGTTACAGGTTCAGTTCCCAGTTGGGGCAGGTGCAGGAGGCAACCAATTAATGTTTCTCTCTCACATTGGTGTTTCACTCCCTCTCTTTCTTCTTCCCCTCCCCCTCCTTCCTCTAAAAAAATAAATAAAATCGTTTCTTGTAATTGGGAAGCAAAATCATCCGTGTATGGGGACGGCTTCACACACAGTTATTCTCTGTGCTAAACCCTCGCACAGATCATCTCTCTGACCTGCACCTGCTCCTGTGACGAATATTCTCCTCACCCGCACTTTAAAGAAAAGACGTACCCTGTCTAGTCACATCCTTGTCGGGGTCCAAGAGCCTGAGCCTTGGCTGTTCTGTCTCCAGAGCTGGAGGCACAAAGCCATTTATACCTGTGTCCATGTCCTCTGGCCTCCATAACGAAGTACCTCACCTGGGTGACTTTGAAAACAGAAATTTAGTCTCACAGTGCTGAAGCTCAGAAGTCCCAAATCAAGGTGTCCGCAGGGCCCTGGTCCCTCTGGAGGCTCCAGGGAAGGCTGCTTCCTGCCTTCTTCAGCTTTAGTGGCTCCTCGGTTTGCAGCCCCAGGGACCCCAATCCCTGTCCCATCTTCACACGGCCATCTTCCCTCTGTGCTGGTCTGTGTCCTACTCTCCTCTCCCTGTAAAGACACCCGTGGTGTTGGGTAGAAGCCAGTCTGGGTCAGTAGGACTTCGTCTTCCGTTGACCACATCTGCAAAGCCCCTGATTCCAAAGCAGGTCACTTTCGCGGGGTCCACAGGCTGGAACTTCAATCATCGCTTGGGGGACCCAGTTCAACCTACACACCACCCAGGGTCTTCCTCCTCACCCACGTGCCAGTCTCCTTCTGTCTCATTCGATGTAAAAGTCACCTTTCTGCTGAGAATCAGAAAGTGTTTGAAGGTGATAGAATGGGAAATTAATCCCTCGGGAAAGGGCCCCAGAGTGTCAGGGCTCCAGCCTGATCCAGTTCTCCTTCCACCAACCCACCAAGCCTAATGATTCGTTTTCAGAACTTAACGAGTTTCATCTTCCAGATTGGGACGTATTGATGAGAAATGGGATTGACCGTGATCACGTCTTTGCTAAACCTTATTTCCGAAGCTTCCATACCAAAAAAAAAAATCAAGGAGATATTTATTTTGTCAACTGATAAGAAAAGAAAAACCTTATGTTCACTTGCCATGTGTAACTTCCATGGTCTCAAAAGTGGTCGTCTTGCATTCGACGTCTTCTCTGATTAACAGAGTTGCTTTCCGTTCTGACGGTTGCAGGTCTTATTCTCTGAGATTACACTGAAGTCACCGTGTGCAAAGCCAGCATCCTGGCACAGATGTTGAGAAAAGCTTTCACTTTACCCCCTTCATGGCTATTTAAGTATCTTCCACCGATACATTTACATGAAATCTCCAAGTGTGCACTGCCCAAAGGATACTAATGTTCAGGAGTAAGTCTGAACATCGAGTTACTCAAAACCTACACTACACAGGCAAAAGCCTGTATTTCCAAAATAAATGACTTGTAAAACACTGTGTCTCAACCAAATAGTCAAGTTCAAATATTCAAGTTTAATATTCAAATACAAAACCCATTTTGTCTTCTCAATTTTAAACACAGACGCAAACTTATGCTGCAGCTTCCCCAGCCATATCTGAAAGTAAGCAGGCACCTTGAATCAATCAGCCAGAGTCCACAGAGAAAAATAATCCCCCTGTCCAAAGTAAACTGCAGAAATCCATAAATAAGAAACAGAGTGACAGAAAACCCCAGCTCTATGGGAAAGTTTGTACATGTGCCTTTACAGACTTCTCTTCTCCCCCCCGCTTGGAGATTTAAGGGTCCTGTTTTAATAGGCAAATATGTATGAACTTGACTTTCACCTGTCTACCGTTGAACTCAAACGTCTGTAGCTTTTAACCAGCGTCACACTTGGGAGCAGAAAATTGTTGGCAGAATAGTGAAAGAGGAATTTAAAAATATTGTTGAAGCAGGCTTAGCTGTGTGCATGAGCAGGAGGAAGAGACTCTATTTCCACGGCTATTTGCCTCCTCTTCCAGGAAGCCCTCCCTCTTCCTGAACCTTGGGGGATGTACAAACCTAAAGAAGAAGGGGAAAACCCACACAGCAAAAGACCTTCAGCGTGAGTGCCATTGATCTTTGGAATCACCTGGTGACTTACTTCACAACTGAGGAAATAGAAGATAGGAGCATCTTGCCCAAGGTACTTGGGTACCAAAGTTCCAGCTACCATTTTTAGATCCTTTTCCTTCTGGAAGATTCCCATCCTTCAAATTTGAATGACTCAGTTCCTCAGGACTCTCACTCTCGTCAGCTCACATAGCTCCTCATTATTTAGTCATACGCTGCTGTGTCCTCTAGCTGTCCCAGGCCACTCTGCCATTTCCAGCAGAAGGAGCCTGGCTCATCACTGAGCACCTGAGCCTCGGTTTTTTCCATTTAAAATAGGCTTTACAAGCCCGGTCTGATGGGTCCACACTCTGACCAATGATTCCTTTTCCAGGTCAGCCTAACAGGTCTCTATGGTCAAGCACCTCCCTCTGTGTCTCCCAACAGTCTGGTACTGGGGGGGGGGGGTGCAGAGCGAGCCCCAGAGGAGACTTCCTGTGCTGCCAGGACCCCGCCTCCTCTGTGGCAGGCCCCAGGAATGTGTGAATGAGTCTGTAAGTGCCACAGCTCCCTGGCTGAGCAAACAGGCTTATGCTCCCCAGTTTATTAAACTCAATGACTGATTCCCTTTGCTCCCTTTCTTATTAATAAATAGCTGTCTACAGTAAAAATTCCAACTCAGGAATTGGATCTAACCACACCTCCACCCTCTACCTCTATCCAGTGCTTCCCCAGCACAGACTGACCTGGCTGTCTTTCACCTCATCTCTCTCCCATCTAGATCAGGAGTGCCTTGAGGAGAGACCACATCTTCTCGGTTTCTCTGTCTTCAGATGTGCTTGTGAGTGGGCCACGCTGGCCTCTCCCACTCCATTTGCCTGTTTGCTGTCAGCAACCACTAAGTTTAGATTCTCCGAACAGCATTGAGGCCCCTACTGCTGCTGCCCATCCTGGATCAGGAGAGCTCTGAGTCCCTATCTCCTGGAAGCGAAATACCTCTTGATCAGCCATCAGCTGAGACACTGCTGCCCCAGAGGAGCCTTTTGTTTCAGCTGCACATACATACACACACGCACGCACTCACGCACACACGCCATGTCTATGTTTAACATCTTAGATTCCCCAGCACCTTAATACATTTTTGGCAGTAGATTGATACTGAATGAATGAATGACGTGCCCCTGTTCCTACCCCGGATAAGACACCTCTGCTGAGTCCCCACAGCTGCCTCTTCTACTTCTACCCTATGGGCTGCCAAATTTACCCGGCCGTCTTTTCACCTCCCCTCTCTCCCGTCTAGATGATGATGTGTTGAGCACAGAGACCAAATCTTGCTGGTTTCTCTGTCCTCAGCATCCCCCCCAGTGACTGGCAAAAACAGAAGCTCAGAGTATCCATTGAACAATGAGCACGGATGTGTACGAGGCCCCAACAATGCCCTTTGTCTCTGTAAGATAATAAAATCCTTCATCTGTTAATGTCTTCACGTGTGTTCTCAGTGACGAGGAGGCTTTTTCCAGCCCATTACACGTTCTGGAGCATGGGGTCCTCCTGGCGTCCTCATTCCAGAGACAATCCCCATCAGCTCTGACCCAGCGAGATAGGACCAAGCCAGTAAAGCTGCTGATAACATGGTAGCTCTGAGGGCACCTGTGAGGGATGAGGTGAGCCGAGTCCCTGCCGTGGCCTCGGCAGGCGATGCCTTATCTCCAAATATAATGTAATGAGATGTGATAATAAACACACCACACAGAGAAACAAATCACTCCTTCTTCCAACTGCTGTCTTGCTTGCACTGGCTGCTAGAAAATCATGAAACAAATACAACCCTTTTCAACCAAACCACATTTTTAAAGCTAAGTGAACATTTGTTAAAATGCTAAATGATACTACTGGATGGAGAATATTAGCATCTTTCTCAAAATAGTCAACAGCAGCTGCTTAGTAGTCTGCAGGTACATTTTTAAAGACAAAGAAAAAAGAAAGAGAGAAAAGAATAATAAAAGCCAGAAAGAACAGCAAAAGCTAGTTGCTGGCATGAGAAGTCCTAAAAAAAGAGCCCCATTTCAAGTCCCTCTCTAGGATGGAACCAGATTATTTCACTTCCAGTTTTATGAACATTAAAAAAAAATCAAGAAGGGGAGCATGGTGGCTGGGTGGAGGTGAGCAACGGGGGGTGGTGGTGGATAGGGACATCTGTGATAGGGTCAACAATAAAAGTAAAAAGTTAAAAAATAAGACCAGCTCTCACCTCCTTTTTCTCTGAAGTCCCTCACGTGTCTCTGAAACCAAGGTTACATGATAATGGGTCATCGCAATTTTTTCAATTACCGCCCAATTAGCACCGAGTGGGGGGAAAATAAATCACAAGTATGGAACGATGGGAAAACAAACATTATTCTTGATACACTAAGAGGCTGGCATTATGTATGGAGCCAAACACTTCCACTGAGAGCAGCTCCAGCTTTCATAGCCTTTCTAATGAGCAAGAAGCTCATTCCTTTTGGCAAATTTCATCATAAAAGAATCCTGTCTTCTTTAGCCTTCCACCAACAAAAACCAAAACGAGCTGCCCATTCACAATCCCTGATCTTAGAGAGAACAGAGAAAGCACCCAGACTTCATTTTGACAGGGAATCAGGCTCACACAGGTTTTTCATGATCACACAAAGTCAAGGTCATCTGGTTCAGGGCTTTACCACTGCAGCAGCACCTGTGATCATCAAAGATTTGGGGATGAGAATTATTTCTGTAGTTGTTTTTTCAATGAAGCTCCTAGTTCTTAAATCTTGAGTGCCGATTTGATACCACGAAGACTGTGGGACTCAAAGTCCACACAGGTGTTTCCTACCCAAAATGCAACACACAGTTCAACCTGGAGATCAAAATAGTGCTATGGGGCGATGGGGGTCATCGTGAGTTTCCACGCCTCTCATAGCCCACGGTCGCTTCAGCAGACCCACCCCTCTTCTGTGGAATCCAGGCGTGAAAGTCTGATGCCCTTTGTAGGTTGGGCCTGAATACAGCGATTAAAACACCCTGCAGGGAACTTTGACTGGAGACTTCAGGAATGCAGCAACGGGGCTGCTTAAAAACAAGTGAACTCAGCGTCCAGAGCGTCTTCTCCCTACTGGTCACCCAACGCTGACCCAACCACGGGCTCCAAAGGACTTCCTCCCGCCCTTCGTTCTTGAGCTGTGTCATCAGGGGACTCAGCTGAGTCATAATCAGCATTTCGGGGATCGAGACCTGCTGTATCTCTCGTGGAGCCAGCAACAGCCGCGTCCCACGCCTTCTGCACGATGTGCTCTCACCGTGGGTCTGGGTCCTCCATCGGTTCTGCGAAACATCCAGAACCATTTGTGTCCACCCATGTTGGGAGTGTCCTGTTTTCAATGGGCGTTTTCTCTGGAGGGTGCTCTCTCCCTTACAGCCTATGGAAGTTCCCCTGCAGGTTGATCGTTAGCCAAGGGATGGCTCCTGCCGGTCTTGTCAATACCTTTGTCCCTGTCCCTCACCTCAGCTTGCCGCTACGAGGGGAGGGATGCCTTAGATGCTTTCTGTGCAGAAAGGGGCTCAAGCCTGAGATAATGGGAGACCATGTCCCCTCGTCCCAAACCACACAGAAGATGACATGCATAGCCTGACACTTGCTAGCTAAGACCCTTAATATCACCCCCCTCCACCGGCCTGCTTAGAGAGTGACTTCAGTGCCCAGTGTCATGCCAATTCTTATCCGAAACAGAAAAAGAGTGGAGCAGAATGTTTTTTTATGTGTTTCCCCAGAAGCGTCATGGGGGACCCCACCCAGAAAGGTAAATAAAGTAAACACACAATGCAATATACAGATGATGTATCATAGATTTGTGTGCTCGAAACCTATTTAATTTTATTAAACAACTTCACCTCAGTTCATTTTTTAAAAAGACCAAAGATATGCCAGAGCCACAGTGAACATGAGGCCATGCCCACCATTGCTCCTTAAAGGCACACAGCCCCTGTGTGGAAGCCCCTGCGCGCCGAGACGCAGACTGCAGCTGCCCCAGCACCTCCCCTCTCAGTGCGCGCCCTCTCTGGTCACACAAGAGCACTGAGTCAACGTTAGCATTTGTGATGAGAACGGACCGCCCACCCTGCCCACTCACAAGTCCTCACCTACTCCCACCCATGCCAAGATAACTAGCCCACATCCACGCCCCCATCTCCACGCTTCCACCAGGCCATGGACACGCCCTCCTTACCAGCTGTCACGCCGAGTGCCCACACTGGCCTGTGAGTTAGTTCCTCATGGTCTCTCTCTCTTTCCCGCAGTCATTCAGTAAATAAACACGGACTGCTCCCTTGCAGCATGCTAGGCGCCTGGGGGGCGTTGAACTGGAGTGAAGAAGGGGCAGGCGTGCTCTGCCCTCATGAAGCGAAGATTAGCAGAGGGTATGATAAAAAGAAATTGTACTATGGACTCAGGAAAAAAGAACTGTAAAAACAATTCCTAATTCCACAATTCACAAAAAGAAACTTTGAACTAATTGCATAAAATCCGTCATTCTCAAGTTCCTCATAAACTAAAAATAGTTGTGCCTACTTTGCAGGAAGATTAAAGTGAATAAAGCTTGCAAAGCAATTGGCACATAGTAGGGGGTCATTAAATGCAATATTCTTATCATTGTGACCATTTTCTTAAATAGAAGCACTAAATCTTTTTTTTTGGAAATAATAAGCTTGTCTTCCCAATACATGCCTATTCATTCATAAGTCATGTTATAAATTACACATATATAAATATTAGCAAAAAATGTATATAGTTTTAATAAAGTTTAATGTTCTGTTACATGTTTAGATAAAAAATAAATAGAAATAGAAGTTCTAATATGTTTTCCCACAGCTCAACAAATAACTTGGGGTATGTCTATGAGCAAACACCTCATTTTGAAGATCACTGGTCAAAATTGCGGGTTTCAAGGTAATTTGTGAGTGTAATTTCCCAGAAAAAAATACTTTCCAAAATCCCATGCTTTCCATAATCCTCTGAGGAGTATTTTGTAAATGAAAGGATTGCCCAAATCACAGAGGGAACGTTGAAATGACCAATAAACATTTGAAAAAAGTTCAATCACATTAGGAATCAGGGGCGTGCTCAGTAACACAACAAGATTTTCCTTCTTAATCATCAGATTGAAAAACATAAAAAAAAAACCCTCAAACACCAAGTGCCCGCATGGGTGCAGGAGCCGGGAATTCCCATGTGTTATTAGTGGGTGTGTCGAAGGCGTGGAAACGTCTTTTATTGGAACCCCTGTCAGTTTCTACGGGAGCTGAAATTGTGACTACCACGTGCCCTCGCAATTACAGGGTCACGCGCCCAAGAGAAGGTCTTACTCAGTCTTTTCGTTGTGGGCAAGCTCATGATGCATTATATGAGTTACACCACATCACACCGCATTACACTATGTAATATACCTATAAGCAAGGATTGCAGAGGACAGCAATTCTATTGAAAAAACCTATAAATGTTTAGAAAACAAAATTTTGAGGTTGTAACCTGTGTTTTTTTTCTTAACTCATTCAAATAAAAATCCAGTAATATTCTCGTACTCACTGTGATTTTGAAGTGCTGATGCCGGTCAACAGTAGGTTGAGGTCCCTTCTGCAGCCACAGCGCGACCGGAAACGGACCTCCTGGTGTCAGAGCCACGGCACTGCTGGTGTCACCACAGTGCTGTCCACATTCAAGGCAAGGAACACGCCGTGTTTCAGGCAAAGGCCCGTAACCATGAAAATTAACGCTTTGGCCCTACTGAAAGCCTCCCTGCGTGTTTACAAAGGGATGTGCTCGTGGATGTGCGTTCCAGCGCTGTTTGTGACAGCTGAAAGTGAAACCGACCAGACTGGATGCAGAGCACACCATCCTCTCACTGACGGGGGGGTCCCAAAGCAGATAAAAAAGGTGAAGTGTCGGGAGGGCTTTCACACACACTGCTGAGCCCAAAAGGCAAGGTCAAAAACGAGCAAACTCATGGCATTCTCCCATTAAGATAAACTAAAAATATGGGACCCAAAACGATGCTGCTGAGTATGTATTGTAAAAACAAATGTTCCCGTGGATTTACGTGCAATTACACACTAAAGTGGGGACTAAAATACGCCCCCCAAATGCCTGATAGTGGTTAACTTTGGGGGAAGGAGGGAGGGAATGGAGTTCTGCAGGATGTAAAAGGGGCCTCAATTGATAGGCATGTATGTTTTTCAGAGAAATAGATAGGAAAAGAGAGAGAGAGAGAGAGATGGGATACATAGAATTCTGTAGGTGTGGTTATTACCATTTTCAAAATGTGAAATATGTGTGTGTCCATATGAATGTGCATATACATAGGTAGATGTATGCATGCATTTTTATTTCTCAAGTGTTTCAAGAAGATCATCCCTGTGGCAATAGTTTCTTAACTTTAAGACTATATGTAAACAATAACCCAGAGCTTTTTTAAGTTCCAGGATCATAAAGGAAGAAAAGAAAATGAAAACAAATGGGCAAAGTTTATTGGGTTGCCATCCTGTTTCCCAATAATCCTGACATAATTGGGGGAAAGTATCAGAAGCCATAATTATTGACAACGCAATTTAGTAAGGCTCCGGTGCATAAGTCTTCAATAAGCTAGTTGTGCCTTTAATAAAAATTGTTGCTAAAAGGTGGGATGTGGGGATTTAAGTTCGGAAGAAAAGAAAAGACCTTCGGCATTGCCATGCATCAGAAAGAGCAGGTCCGGGGCCTAGCGAGAATCTGTGTGTAATTTTGTGAGTGGCACCAGCCCCGGGAGGCGTGCGGGGGGTTTCCTGTCTGTCACGGCCACCGTGCCAGGCAGTGTCTCTCTTTGAATTATTCTCGTTATTTGGCTTCAAAGCAGAATTGGGTGCCTGCTGTTGCAAAGGTTGATCACAAATGTTTCCAGGACCACAAAGATAATGCAGGGAAGAGGTAAAGCTCTGGGAGGAAGCTACGTGGAGAGATTATGTAAAAGCTATTTCCAGTCTTGAAAAAAAAATCAATCTGAGGAGAGAGCGTGTGTCCGGTGAAACACGGCACACAGAGCCCTGTGGCTGGTTTTGAGACATTCCAATAGGGCTCCAAAACTGTGACTGTGAGCAGCGGGGTCCAGGGTCACAAAATCCCAGTGTCAGAGCACATCCTCAATGTCACAGGGTCCCTAATACTCCGCTAACGTTTGAACTAAGTCAATGATGATGATGACGATGACAATGACAATGATGGTGATGATGACAGTAACACAAATTGCAATGTACAGGTACTAAGTGCTTTCCATTCCTTCAATGCCCTGGCCAAGAGGCCATTTAATCCACTTTCATATGATCAATGGCAAGGAGCCCATCACCCCCAGAGGAGGTCCATTCATCACTGGAGAGCTCTGGCTGGACAGCTGGACATCAAGCTGAAAGCAGGTTCCCCTGGTTTCTACCCACCAGCCCTAAGAATGGAGGTCTTTTCCTATGATCTTTCTCCACATATGTGAAAGCAGCTCCCCAGTCTCCCCCAAGACTTCTCTCCATGTCAACGGTCCCCAGTGACAGCATAAACTGTCCGGCAGGTCCTATCGCTGTCTCCAAGACTCTCCTGGAACTGCTGTTGGCCACACCTCTTTGAAAAGGCCCACCCTGGAGGCAAAGGTCTGGATGTTTCCTCGACACAGCCCGACAATGATCTTTCTCTTTAGAAACGCGGTCTGCATCCATGCAACCTGACCTTAGCTGTATATTCTTGGAAGCACAGGAATATTATGTCAAAAAATAGAAGGCATGCGAAAGAAAATGACAGGTGAGAGCGCTAGACACTACTGTCAGAGCTCCTGAGATGTCACACTGACTTGTCCGGATGTTATCCTAGAGACATGGTGGGGGGTCCCAGGGACTTGGGTAACAGCAGAGTAATAACATGGTCAAATCTTGGACAGAGTGCAAAGATGAACTGGACAAGTCAGGGTGGGGAGCAAGGAGACCAGGCAGATCACTAGAAAAATCAAATTAAAAACGAGAAATGCTTAGACCAGATCCCCGACAGGGAGACTAGAGAGACCTCACCCTCTGGGACGCATCGGGAAAACCCTGGGCGTGGACTGGGCACACCTGTCACCAGGCTCCGCTCCCATCTCCCAATGGGACAGCCCAGCCCCATGTGGAAAACCCTGGGCTCCTGAGACAGAGGAGGGCAGAATGACAGGGCGTCATGATGAAGAAAGTCCATGTGAAGGAGAGAATTGCCTGCAAATGAATCCCAGACGTCTGCCCCCGGAAAGTAAGAAGGAGAGGCAGTTGATGCAAATTCAAGGACCAAGGGGACCCAGGAGGAATGACGGCATTGGGAGGGAAAGAAAATTACATTTCTGTCGCCGTGCTGGGTCTGCCTGGTCTACAGAACTTTCACGCGGAGATCCCAGCAGATGCTCAGAGCACAGAGCTGGGCCACGGCTCGTGGGATCTACTTGGGGGCGAGCGTCTTTCAAATTTACGGAATCCAGCCTCTATTTTTTTTTATTTAAATTCAAAATAACATCTTTGAACTATTTAAACCCAGACTCTGAATTGGGATGAAGGCTTTAAAAAAATAAAAACCATGTTTAAGGCAGATGCTAAAAGGACCAACATAAACTCTCTTTTGACTTAAAACTTGTAAATAACTTTTTTTATTCTTGAAAAAATATTGCCTTCAATTGCTCACACACAACAGGCAGTTGATGATAGCGGATATTGAAATATCGATGTGTTTTTTCACAGGTGTTGAAAAATAAATCCAAGTCGTGGAGAAAGTAATGGATGGACTTGCAAACCCGGTGGGACGTTAACCTCCTGGAGGCAAAGTAGCACACTCTCTGTCAGGGTGGGCCGCGCACCAGAAAGGTATTTGCACCCAACTTTGTTCCCATGAAAAGCCTCGAAGCGCTCCGTATGAGAGCTGCTGGCGGGATCCTGACAGTCTTTACAAATACCTACCCTGGGACAGAGCTGTCACACCGGAGTTACATCTCACGCAGGCGGCTCTGGAAGGAGCCGGTGGGCGCAGGCTGCAGGGAGGAGAGGCCCAGGGTGGCTCAGAGGCAGCAGCGGGTCAGAGAGGGCTCCGAGCCCGGCCCAGGCAGACCTTCCTGCTGAGAGGCCAAGGAGGCCAGCACCGTAACTCCTGTGACTTAGAGATAGGAGTGCTTCGGGCTTTTCAGTTTTATCCACTCTGAAGACACCTGCAAGGGGACACTTCCAGGTGGAACAGGCAGTATCACTGTTTTGGAAGTCACCTGAAATCCACAACTCTGTTTTTCAAGGAAGCACCTCAATGTGCTACAGTGCCCAAGGCCCATTCCATTCTGCGGGCTGTGTTGAGTCTCCGGGGTCAAGTGGACTGAGGTGGTGGGGCCTGCGCCGTGGTGATTTCCACACCATGTCACTAGCATAGGCCTGGTACACAGTACTTTCTCAATAAATGTCGAACGAAAGAACAAATGAATGAACGAGCTCCCTTAGAAAATATGCCCAGAATGGTTGAAGTGCTTAGGTCTGAGCGAGGGTTGACCTTGGCTGAGGCACACCTGAGATAAACGAGGTGAGCAAAGAAATCAGTGGTTCCAGAGACCATCTGAGCAAAAGCACCAGGAAGCAGGGCCTGGGGGCCACAGCTTCCGAAGGCTTCAATGTGGCCCGTCTGCTAGTGTGCACTCCCCAACAGCACAGCAAGCAAAGCATTGCTCCAGAGTCAGCGTGAACACACACGCCTGCCTTCATTTTCAAATCAACCTGAGCTGGTCCTGTCTGTCAAAGGGCATCAGACTAGTAGTCTTTGATAGAATTCCTCGCAACTTCTTATTACAATGATTCTGAACACAGAAAAATAAGGGTAAGGTCAAGAAGTATCGGAGAGGCCTGGCATTTCTGAAGCAGATGGTGTGATAAGGGCGTGGCCCGGTCTTTGCGAGGCGCTCGCCACTCCAACACAAGGGCAGGCCTGTTGACCTTACTCGTCTCCAGGAGAGCAATCAGAGGCTCCTAAAGGGCCCGTACAAACATCTGGCCAGAGCAGGCCTGGATGCAATACTCAGGGGACAGGCCTGAAGCCTGAGGTTCCTGGCCTGCCCTTGACATAGCACTGCTGAGGTTAGGGACCCCACCCACAGGGTCCTCTGGGACAAAAGTATGAAAACCGGCCAAAGCGGGGAGCTCGGAGCTCTCTCGCAGCTCCACGTCATCAGCACAGCTCTGAGCGGCTCCTCACTGCTGCCCCCCCAGCCCTCCTCCCTCTCCAAGAGGCAGAGGCATCAGGGCAGCGGCGCTGACTCAGTGGTTTCAGCTGTAAAATGGGGATACTAACTAATAGCACCAAGGCTTTGTGAGTCATCACAGGATTAACACAGGTAAAGAGCTTCACCCAGTGCAGGGCACATCATAGACTCAAAAGAAGACAGCTTTTGCTATTGTTACCGCTCATCTACTGGTTTCTAATTTTTAAGAGACTCTAACACTCGGAAAATAAGTGGGTCAAAAGTCAGGGCACATGAACGCCACATGACAGGTCCCGGAAGGTGCGGTCTCTGTGTTTTAGGCGTATGCAGCGGAAATAAAACTTGTAAGGTCCTGGTGGCTCATCCAGAAGGAGGTCTGCACACATACCCCATGTGCCACTGAGTCTGAGCTGGCTCTCGGGACTGTGAAAAGGGGTATCTTGGGTTGACAAGGCCCCCATCCGTGACCCCAGCAGACCCACTCCGTGTGACATGGTGGGTCAAAGGCCAAACTCTGTGATCTGGGCCAGCCTCAGTCAAACCAGGGTCCTTTCCGCCAGTGTCTCCATCTGCGACATGCACTCCTCAGGCAGTGCTCACCCGGCAGGGGCGCTCAGAGGATAAAATGAGCTCATGTGTGTAAAGCACTTGATATTCTGGCTGTCCTAGGCTAATCCTTCATTGTCACCAGGTTCTGTCACCGTTTCTTCTGTACCTAGTCCCATCATCTGCATAACGGACATTTGGCATCAAGAAGCTCCAATTATGTGTCATCTATAAGCTGGCAAAGGGGGGAGAGAGCACAGATAGGGGCAACGCATGCGTGTCACGTCTTTGGTCCACACAGGGCCTGGGGACGTCCCCCCTACTTGAGGGTGGGTCAGCAGGGAAGGGGCTTGCTGGAGAGAGCAACAGCATTGCAGAACACAAGGAAGGGACATCAGTGTGGATAGTCCAGGAAATGACAGAGCCAGAGGAGAGTTAGTGCTGAACGTTTAGAAAGAAGGAAAATTGTCCGCATCCTGGGACACCTCCAGGGGCCCAGCCAGAGTCGCCGACAGTCAGAGACAGCTGCCTGGGGAGGAACAGGACACGAGTGTTGGTAGAAGTCATCGATGAGCACCGATGATGTCTCCATCTGCAGGGGAGGCGTGAAAGGGGAGAGCCGATGCTGTGGAAGAACGAAATCCGTGGCGTGGAGCCCACTTGACTCAGTCTGTCAGAACTCAGACCCACATCCTCCTCCTCCAAGATGCAACTCCAACGTCTTCCACTGTGACATCTTCCCAACTTGTCCATAAACGGCAGTCAGCATCCCTCTGGGCTCTCAGAGTAGTGACACCCTATGGTATCCTCTTGGCACTGAATCATATTATCTTGCCATGAACAAATATCTTGGGAGGAAACCCCTACGACGCCTCCCAGCTGCAGGGGGAGACCACGCAGTCAGGCTCTGGACGGGCCTTTTCCTATCTGTTTGTATTTTGTCGGTTCCCGCGGCCCGGCGTCCAGAGGGTAGTGAAGACCCTGATAAATAGGTCTGACTTCAGTTAGTTTCACGGAGTCAGTGTGGAGAATCACACGTGTATGTATCACTGTGCAGTTTATACGCGAATTACTCACGATGACACGCGGGAACGGGCAGGACATATTTGGCGTGTCTGAATCCTGAAACCAACACAAAGGCTCCCATACGAATCTCCCCTTCCAAGGCAGATGCCCAGAGAGACAGCAGATCTCAAACTGCTGTGCAGACAGACGCAGGCCCTGCCCCCCAGACCTTTTCCACGAGAACTGATTCAGGCCCCGCCTCCCTACCTCAGTCATAAATCTGTCCTTCAGCTCAGCGCTCATCTGTCAGCAACTTTTATTCCTTTTGTACAATCAGGACACTTCACCTGGGGCCACGGGACAAGATCCGACTCAACACACTGCGGGGTGGCAGGGGTGGTCCAGCAGGGCTTTCCTGCCTTCTGTTGGGAGAAGAGAGGCCGGTCCCCCTCCTGCCCACCCACCATCCTGCACAGCCCGCAGAGGCTGGCCCAGGGCTGCTCCGTCTGCACACATGCCTTGCATTCTTGCGTGTGGCTTCCTCCTGATCTCACTTCACAGAGGGAAGCTGGGCGCAAAGGCTTGGCTGGGCTCCTTAGCTGCTCCCTCTCTGAAAGTTCTGTGCCCTTGACCCTCGTCCCAGAATCTGCTTGGATCCCCTAGATTCGAAAACACTGCCCGAGATGGGAGAGGACAAGAACAAACAGTCATAAAATGCCTGCTCAGCGCCGGGCATTGCGTCCTTACAGCCGTGCTGTGGTGAAAAAGATTTTTTTTTTTAATCGAAGAACGAAAAAAAGCTGAGAGTTTGAAATAATCCATCCTAGGCCACACGTGAGTAAAAGGAAGCAAAACTGGGATGAACATCCAGGACTACTATTTCCAAAGCTTCTGTTCTTTCTGCTGCAGGAGGACTGCCCACTGCATCCCTCTCTCGGCATGTCAACAGAAAAGGAGAAGAAGAGAGACCGAGAGGAGAGAAAGAACCTGTGTACCTCATCCCTCCTCCCACTGAGGCACCACCACTCTGCCAACCACCGGCCAGCCATTACGGGTGCTCTGACCCCTCTCTGCCTCAGGGGCTGCCCCGCTCTGTACCCTCTTAATCTCTCACTTCTGTTGTACTTCTTCTGCGGGGCCCTCCCCGGAGTGGGGTGGCCTGGGTACTGAGGCAGGCCGGGGGTGGGGCCGCCCAATCTGCCTGAGGGAGTCCTTCCCAGCACACACCTGTGTGCCCTTCAGCCTCCTCCCAGTGACAGCTGCTTTAGACCTTCAGCTTTCCCAGAAGCCTGTTTTCCCTGAACTTGTATTAAACAAAGCCCTGGAAACACAGGTCAACGCAATCCAAACATTTGCCTCCTTCATGAAGTTGTCTAGGGAGCTCCCGCCCTTCTGTGAAAACAGCATTAGCAAATACCTGCAGAGGGAAGCACAGCTTGCTCTGGATACAACCAGCCAACCAGCCCCCCTTGACCTCAGAGCAAGTCACAAAAGCCTGACCTTGACTTCCCAGGTTCTGCATGAACTTGCCCTCACAACTCTCTACTCATCCTGATAAACCTTTGGCTCATCGCCTTTCCTTCCTCTGCCTTCTTCTTCTCTCCCACTCCCTCTCTTTCCTTCCTTTCCTCTCTCCTTTCTTTCCTCCTTCCTTCCCAGTAGGCATTGACCCCCTCGTCACTCCTGGATGCTGCTTTGCAGACACAGTTTCCGAGGCAAATAGACTCGTTGCCCTGTGCATTCCCCCTCCCCGTGCACCTGATCTACCTGGGCAGAATCTTCTCCTCCTATCTCAAATGGAATGTCAGGGTTTTTAAAGAAGAACTCTCCCTCTTTCCTACCGTCTGTTCCGAGCTGAGGCCAGGCACCCTCCACAGCGCTCTTCCCACCGCTTTCCTCGTCCTCGGCAAGACCGTCTGCTTACCTACCTGCGTCCTCAACAAAAGTGCAAGTTCCCGAAAAGAGAGGCACCTGGAGTTTCTTCTCCCCACATACCTCAATGTGTTCCACGTGCCCAGGCTCGCCCCTACCGATCATTTCCTCCTCTCAGAGGAAATAGAAATCCTGAGACAACAATACCTCCACGTGCCTGGAGATACCTCAAGTGCAGTTCTGGGACCCCGATCAGCACACTCAGCTGTCCAGTTCTCTAAGGCGCACTCATTGTCTCCCCTCCCAAACCGACTTCCGGGGTGCCCCACAGTTCCCCCAGATCACAGTCACCTGAGCCAAAGCCCAGAGGGCAGCCTGGGGGCTGCCTTCTTCCCCATCCACACATGCGGACAGCCGAGCAGCCACTCAGTAACGTGGATTTCGGCACCGTACGTAGCTCCCCCTCTCTGCGGCCACCATCCTCCTCCCCGTCTCCATCACCTGTCTCCAGGACTTGAAACGGTCTCCTCACCGTCTTCGTGTCCCAGCCTGGGCCCCCGCCCGTCCATTTTCAACGCTACAGCCAGAGAAATCTTAAGTCGCAAACTAAATGAGGTCGCTCACCAGCTTAAAACTGGCTACCCCCGTTCCACTGCCCCCCGGGATGATGCCCACATTCCATAACCGAGCCTGCAGGCCACTCGGATCCCAGGTCCCTCCTTTCCTGCTCGCCTCCGGTCACTCCTCCATCAGCCAGTCCCCAGCTAGGCCGAACCTTCAATCAATGCACCCCCTTGCTCTCTGTGGCTTTCTCTGCCTGGAATATTCTTTCCCTTCCTCCTTGCTTGCCTCAGTATGAATGTCACCTCATTATCACACACCAGTCACACTCGACAGACAGTGCAGTGACAGGGAAAGAATGTCCCTGTGGCCCCCACGGAAGCCTCGGGTGCCAGGAAGTGGCCTCCATGCACCTCCCACAGCCCAGACGTTCCCCAACATCCCCAGCGGGAGCTCCTGCTGCACCTCATTATCACCGTCCCCGTAAATAACAGCAGCACTGCCACCAGCCTGCAAAACCAACACATGCATATTTGATCTGTATAAACAGCGCATATCATATGACATTTCCTTTCAAAACTCCCTACACTCGGAAATTCAAATGAGGGCCCGGGCCGCCCTTGGACTGAGGCTAATGAGGGCATCATAAATATTTGATTAAAGCCAGGCCAAATTCTCAGGTTTCTGCCTCTCAAATTTTTCAGAAGCCACGGCTCAAAGATTTCTCGGATATCATAAGCACTTTTGGGGGACAGTGAGGAGGCGGCTTCTGCTGGCCGCTGCCATTTCTCCTGAATAATGACGGGCAGTCGGCTCTCTCTCAGCTCGCAGATCCGCTTCCGCTCGAACCCGCGGTCAGTGTGCCCACGGAGGCAGAGAGAGAAAAGAGAGGAATATTGGGCTACAAGTCAGAAAACCGGCTCCCAGCCGGCTGGACGAATTCCTGTCTCTGCCAACGTGGGAGGAGGTGCTGGACGCCCCTTGACCTCGGTGTTTTCCTCCGCAGATGATGAGAAAATAAATGATTGCCACATGAGACTAGCTTTTACATTCCAGAAAAATGTAACGGATTGCGATTACTGGTTAACGAGCGGGGCTAGAAGCCTGATCACCTCGGAGAATTTTCCTCATTGAGACTGTCCCAGCAATCCCACTTATCAGATTAAAAATCAGAGGGCCCACTTAGACAGCCACCTGTATTGAGAGATTTAACAATATTCATAACTTCAGCCATACTGAGCTTAATTTTGTATTAAACAATGCAAACCATGAAGAAAATACTAATTTGGGAGAAGTTTTTTTTTTACTTTGGCGTATTCTAAAACAGCAAATCCTGGAGGCGGTCTATACGGCCAAGAGTAAAATCAAGTGGGCTATGACAGACCCCGCTAACGACTACTGCACAGAAAAACAGTCATCACAAAGCTGTGTTTAATAATAAGGCCACCTTCATAATGTACCGTTCAGTGACTGTATCAAGTGCAAAGTCAAACAGATACTGCAAGCCCATGCGAAATCAAAAAGAAAATAAGCTTTTAATCAAACTCTCAAAAATGTAAAAGAAATTGCTCATCATTTATTTCATCTCTGAATAAGGAAGGGATTCCTAAGATTAAAAACAAAAGACAAAGCCCTGACTGGTGCTACTCAGTGGGCGGGGCATCATGCCACTAGGCCAAGGGTCGCTGGTTCGATTCCCAGTCAGGGCACATGCCTGGGCTGTGGTTCAGGCACATACAAGAGGCAACCGATTGATGTTTCTCTCCCTCTTTTTCTCCCTCCATTCCACCTCTCTAAAAATGAATAAATAAAATCTTTAAAATAATATGTAAATATCAACATTTTAAATTCCTGAAGTAAAATATACTGCAAAATTCAAAGAAAATGTCGTTATACCACGAAAATGGCATTATGAACTGACAAGAATCTAATCATTCCAGTAGATAATTGGGTGAAGAATATTGACAGGTCATTCAAGCATACAAGAGGTAAAAGATTTTTAAATCATCAAACCCACAAGTAAATAAATAAATAATTAAAATCAAAGAACTCTGATCAGATATTTTTATTTTAATACAACTGGCCGGTGTTGAGAGAGGGGAGTTATGGAGAGAAGGCATTCTCATACATCGTCAAGAAATGTAAAGAAAATTTTATAAATAGAAAAAATTAAATGGAAGTCAGGAGACTTATAAATGTTTATATCCCTTGTCCAATAATTTTACTATAGAAGTCTGTCCACCAAGAAACAACCACACAAGCAGATAAAATTTTATACCCTAAGATTCATCACAAATTACTTGAAATACAAAAATGGAAACCACGTGAATTGTTACAAGGACACTAAACTCTGAAAGGAGAATATCAATTTTTAAAGTATTTCGTAAATGTGCTTCCTACCCCATACTGTTTCTGAAGCAAACACAAATGAAGGAGAATAAAAAAGAAATTTTAAAAAAAAAAACTATCTTCCATAAAACCAGGAGAGACATTTTGAAGTGAGTCTCGAATGAGTGACTGTCCTGAAACAGGACAGGCAGCACAGCAGAGCCAGGGGACCACAAATTCTTCTAAACGTAAGGAGAGGACTGACGGTGTGACAAGAGTCTCCATGGACAACAGACCAGACTCAAACTCTCTCCTCACCCCACTCTGCCACCACCCGGCCTCCCTGTCCTCACCCTTCTTCCCTCCTCGCTCGTCCAGAAGACACCCTCCCACTCAAAGATGAGGGAAAGCCAAGAAGCAACAAAAGCCCTCCACCAAAGTGTTTGGTTGGAAGTAGCATAAACATGGCAAAGAAAAAGGAGACAATGAACGCACCTCAGAAAAACGTCAGTATTCAGTAAGGCAACAGTGTACCCTGACACCATCTCATTTCAAACAAATAATAACCTCGGCACAGTGAAACATTAAAGCAGAATATAATGACATGATTATTTTTTTTATCAAGGCAACAGAATAAAATAAATGGACAGAAATGAAGAAAAAGTAAAAGAGAATAATAAAAGCATCAAATATGAAAAGGTCATCTTTGAAGCAATAAATAGGAAACATACTCAGCCACAACAATAATCAGCCACAAAGAAGACAAGGTGAAGAAAACAAAGCAGAACAAAGGAGAAAAAAATAACAAAAAGTTTATAATACAGAAGAAAAAAGATGGATAAGAAAAACGACTAGGCAGATCCAATATATGCAAAACAGGTGACTGGAATTAATAACCGAAACAAATAGAACCCACAGACCATTCAAAGATCTAAGATCTAGGAAAACTATTTTTAAAATAAAGATTTGAATCTATATATTGAAAGAGCCAACAGTTCCCAGACAAATTCAATCAGATCCATAAGAGAAGAGACATATTTCATTAGGGTCATTAAACCTCAAAAATAAAAAAGAAATCCTATAGCCAGAAAAGTAGGTCAACTCATCCACAAGGGGGGGAAATCAACATGCCTTCAGACTTGCCCTTGAAATAGTCAGTGCTAGAATATAATGGAAGGACATCTTCGGAGTCCTCAGGGAACGTGGGAGAATTAATTTTATACCCAGCCAAAATATCCTTTTAGAATAAGGCAACAAGTACTTATTCTTAAACATTAACAACTCAGGAAAGAGTTTCCATGATCTCTTCTTAAAGGAACTATTAAAAGTGGCTCTGTCACTAATACAAAAATAAAAAAGAGACTATAAAAGATTGGTAATTGCTATTATATTAATTTAAGTGAATTAATTGAAACAAATATAACACCTCTATGGTAAAATATTGACATCAAATAGAATGTAAAGTCTATCAGCCATGACATTGAAACGATGAAAAAACAGAAAAGGAAGGAAAAAAATGGAAGGTTATTTCCCAGAAGTCTCTCTCCGCCTCATCTTCTGTTTTGAAGGTTGGAAGATCAACACCTATAAGGTTTAAAGTTGATAAATAAAGAAAAATCTAAGTATAGTATTTAAATGTGTAAAGCATTTACTTGAAGAAATAAAATTAATGTCAGTAACCAGAATCAGGTGGTGGGGGGAGGACGGCGAGAGGGTGGGTGGGAGGGAACCGAGACCACCGCAGTGCGTGAGTTTCAGAGTCGGTAAAGGCTGTGTGAAGAAGCAAAGGTTGTGTACAGTCTGCAATTGATCGTTATAAACACAATTACTAAAAGAAGTGAAAGGGCGTCCACAACAGGTCTTCCAAATTGTTAGAAGTAAATAGAACCACGCACACGCATGTGCACACACCTCACACTGACTTAAAGTGTCTGGTGAGGATGAATTCCCTGCACAGAGCTTCTTTCTTAAAGGAGATACTGATGGCCATTTTTAATCTGTAAACAAGCTGCAGTGGAGATGTAACAGTCTTGAATATTTATACAACAAGGAAAACAGGACAATTTATGAACAATGATGTGTTAAATATAAGGACAAAAAAAATAATATTAGGAAAACTAAACACACCTCTCTCAACCCATGAGGGTAATAATTTAAACAAAATAAAGTGAAATAAAATAAATATGTGAATCTATAATCATCTCAAATTAAAAAAGGTTTTAGAAAGTTGAACAAAAATAAATGAAGTCAGGATGTAGGCAACCCAAAGAACATGAGCTAGAACTAATACACGGATATTTGGTATATAGTATATACAATTACGTAACAGATAGAATTGGTTATTACGCCTGTGGGACTGCCAGGGTTTGAAGCCGCAACCACCGGAACCGTCTCTGGCTGGTTAAGCACAAAAAGGCTTTGCTCGGAAGATGACTGGCAGCTCAAGGAGCGGGGAGCCACGCTCACTGACATGCCTGCAGGGAACACCCCCCAATGTGATTATAAGATGACTTTTTGGGGACATTTTCTTCCCTGCCACTTGCAATTCCCCAACCAGCAAAGCCCCTCTGACCCAGACCCTGGCCCCTGCTCCACCTGCTGGTCTTAAATTCCTCAAACTGCTAAATTCTGCTTCTCTCCTTGACGTTCCAGCAGATACCCACTTCCAAAGAGCGTTACGGGGGTGAGTTTGCTCCATGGAGTCTGAGTCAGCTCTCTGAGTTTCAGCTGGAAAATCAGCAGGGGAGAAAACTTTGAGTCCCAGCGTGGGGAGACTACACAGAGGGCCTGACACATATCATACCTGGCAGAAGCGTCCTAAGGACTCCTGGGGTCCTCCAAAGCCGATCCTTGGGAGACGGAACTAGGTCTTCTTTTCAAAGTCCTACAGAATGTTCACCAAAAAAGTGAATGATCAGTAGGCCTCAAAGGAAACCTCAGCAATTGTAGTCAAATGGCTATGGCCCAGGTATTTTGCAAGCACGGGCTACCAGAAATAAAACTGGTCATGTGGAAAGGGTTCTACCCCACCCGGAAAGTGACCAGGTGAAACGCACATCCACACAAACTCCCTCTTCGGAGAAAAATTCTCCTGAACGGTGGAACGTCTTTCTGACACGAGGTGATAATTATGTAAACACCAAGCGCCTGACCAATGTTCTAGTGTGAAAGCCACGTTCAAAACAAAATGTCTTAAAATTAATTTTAAATTTTATGTTACTGAGAAAAGGGAATAAAAATACAGGAAACATTCCACAAAGAAATGAGAAAAGGGATAACAAAGATCAAGGCAAGAAATGTGAGAGCAGAAGCGGTGACGGGAATGCAAAGAACAAAACAGCAAGCGATGAATCTGAAAACAGAAAGTGGCAGAAAGAGTAAGTGAACCCAAGAACCTGTTTAACAGCAGCAAAGAATTTAAAACAAAGTCTTAGAGGAACCAATCAAGGATAAAAAGCTTTCAATGTACACATACCTAATAAAAATACGAGAACCAAAAATCACCAGAAAAACAATGAAAATAAAGAAAAGTAAGAAAGTCATTGCTTCATGCTACGCAAGCAAACTTGAAATTCTTGATGAGATGATTGATTTTCTACGAAATCATAAGTGAATGAATTGATCTCAGATGGATAGACTCGCTGAATGGAAACAGTGTCACAGAAGAAATTGAAGACTTTTTTTTAAAGCTAATCTTCCCAATTCCTGGGACTGAGATCGTTCTCCTGGTGAACTCCAGATCTTTAAGAAATGGATTATTTCTACGTTCTTTTACTCCTTGGACAAAGGATAAGAAGAGAAACTTCTAGGTTGTTTTTGTGAAGCCAGTCTAACATTGATTTTTAAACCTGACAGAGAGGATAAAATAAAACTACAGACCCACCTCGCATATGAATATTGATGAAAAACCCTAAATAAAATATTAGCAAACAGATTCCAGCAGCACATTGACGCAGTTTGAAGATGTCAATCCGAGCACAAATGGAGCCCTGCACCCCGTCCATAGAAATGATAGTAAAGCTATTTTTAAAACAAACAAATAAAGGCATGGCCTCGAAAAGACAGTGGGGATGCTGTCCCAATGCCACAGAGGAAAGAAACCCCAGAGAGGAAGCACGTGGGGGGGATGCGGCTTGAACACAATGGCCCGAACACGGCTCTTCCTGAACCGCTACTCACACAGGTGACGGCGAAGTCACACTGCGAAAGGCAGAAGCCCACAAGAACGAGGGACACATGTATTAGTTTCATTGCTGTGCAGCTAAGCCTCCAATTTCATGTCTAAACGAGAAGGGAGTTTCTTTCTCCATCATGAGAAGGGCTGTCCACGACCGCACAAGACACCGAGCTCCCAAACCAGGACTTAGGGACCAGGGCTGTGGGGGGCTCGGCCACCTTCAACCCACAACACCCGAGATCTCCCGGGCATGGTGTCCGGTGAGCAGATGAGGGAAGAAGGCAGTCACAGGGGGAGGTTTGATGAGGCGAGGCAGGTCTCCTCTGCTCATTTCTACTGCCCGTGGCTCAGCCCCAGAGCCCCAGACACACGCCAGGAAGGCTGGAAACATCTCTTCCCAAGGGACCGTGGGGGGACACCTGCTGAGTGCCAGCACACTCCACCTTTCTGGTCAGCAAAGACCTATTTCCCTTTTCTTGGCATACATGAACTCAACCATACTCCCAGGAAACCACCCGAATCTGCTTTGCTCAGTCTAACCACTGCATTTAGCCCAGAGTCCAGGATACATGGCTCGACTTAGTCTTCCACACCATCAAGTTCAGATGCGGGAGGCTGCAGGGGCTCCCGAAGCACCTCATTCATGCGGCAGGGCCCCAGAGAGGTGGGGAGAGCCATCCTAACCGTGACTCAGAGAGGGGTCAGAGCAGAGACGAAGGTCCCCACTCAGGAAGAGTTTACAGATTCAAATTTCAGCCACATAGGGAAAGCTGCCATCATGAAAGTTATACAAATACAACTAAAGGAAGGTTAGTCTTTCTCCTAAGGAAATGGAAATAATTATGCAGTTGGGAAAAGACTCTAAATATAGGAATAAATTCTCAAAGATGATATAAGAATGAATAGTATATGTAAAGCAAGACAGAAGACTATTTTTTTTTCCTCACCTGAGGACATTTTTATTGATTTTAGAGAGAGGGAAAGGGAGGCAGAGAGACAGGGAGAGAAATATCAATGTGAAAAAGAAACATCAATGTGTGGTTGCCTCTTGTATGCACCCCGACCAGGGACCAAACCCGCAACCTAAGGCATGTGCTCTGACCAGGAACCCAACCAGCAACGTTTCGATTTATGGGTCAACCCTCCAACCAACTGAGCCACACCATCCAGAGAAAGACTTTTTAAAAGAACATAGGCAGATATCAATTCCTGTCAGATAGCTAGTAAACTAATTACCAATACATAGATATTAAACAAGAAGGCATATACTTGGAAAATACAGAATCATGATCAAAACAATACATGGGACTTGGGACACATGGACATGGATAGGGACAGCGGTACAACATGTACACGGGACACAGTCAGAGGTTGAACTTGTGAAATGGAGTACAGGACTGAGGAAATGAAGCAGAACACAGTGCAGAGACGGGAAGAGATGTACAGTGTCAACGGGACGTCAAAACACTTGGAAGAAAGCTTAAGACTCTCCCACATACATCCAATCGGCGTTTACAAGAAGAGAACGGTGGTAGAGGGGAATATGAAAGAGACAGTGGCGGAGAACTTCTCAAATACTGTATAAAGAAATCTGTGAGCTCCCAAGTAGAAAGAATAACTGAATACAAAGCAATCCAAGCAGAAGCCTACATCAGAAGACGTTGCAGAGAAATGGCAGAATACTATAGATAGAAAGGAAACCTTTAAGGCCATCAGGGAGAAAAGACCTCTGGCCTTCAAAGGGTGGCATTTAGATTGAGGGAGGCCTTCTCTGTGGAAACAGGGGGTGTCAAGGGTTGAGGTCATTTGTTAATCACAGGCATTTCCTGAAAGGGACTGGGTACATCATGGCATCGTGAGGGGCCCAGTGAAGTTAAAGGAGTTAAACAGATCGGACCGTCCCGTCAGAGACCATCTCCAATAAGAGAGGGCCGAAAGCCAGGTGTTAGAAAATCTGTATAAAACATATCCAGCTGTGTACACACAAACAGAAAAGAGCAGAATACGCATGGATAATACAGGATGTGTGGCTGAGCACGCAGAGATTCCTGGGAGTTTGCAGAGCAACAGGTGATGAAGTCGCCTCAAGGAAGGTGACCAGGTTGGGTCCAGAGGGAGAGGGACTTCTTTTTCACCACGTCCTCTGTGCACACGTGCATGTTAAAACATGTGTTTGCAATGCTTTTTCAAAAATATACCTCAAATAGGAAATTACATCATAGACCACCCACGAAATATAATGACATCATACTATTGAGAGAAGAATGGGTGACGTTTCGCTCTCTTGGTGCTTTGCATTCAAAACTTTCTGCAGAGATTGGAGAGCGATTTTGTAGTCAGGGGAAACAACCGGAAATAGAAACAATTCCATGAGTGGCCGTGCAGGTAGCAGACAAGCGCCCTTTCGTGTAGCTCCAGGAAGCCTGGAGCTCTGGCCTCAGGAAGCGTGACCATGGTGGATCCCCACCCTGCGTGGCCACAGGGAGAAAGGCGTGTGATAGGGTGCTGAGTGGAAGGGCAGAGATGCCTGTAAAAAGAGGAGTATACTCCATTTTTTTAGAATTGTTTAGTCCCAGTTGTCTCTCTGGGCAAGATGTGGTTTTTGACCCTGAGGCAAACTAACTGGTCAGTTAGGAGGAGAGAAATGCGTCAGACCCATCACTGGGCGTTATACGTGAGGGAGAAGCTGCTTCTTTTCTGTTGTGTGGTTTCGCTTCATTTTATAAATGCACAGAGGCTCTTGTAAAGAAGGTCGTATTTTTTACACAGAACATCTCGGGAAGCCTTTAGGCCATAGCAGCTAAGAGGGTGGGGGCTGGGGGTTGGATGTTCAGGTTCCTGAACAGCACCTAGCCTGCGGTAACTCCTCAAAAACTCCTGTCCACGTGTCTTCGTTGGCCTGTTTCACACGTAGAGACGGAGAGGAAGCCAGGATGCAGCCAGACGAAGGAACAGAGCAGGCCTGTAGCTTTCCTCACACCATGCGGCTCTTCCCAGTCTTCCCCAGGTCGGTGAGCAGACTGAAACCCGCGGCCACGCCGCGCCTTCCTCCCTTCCCTCCCCAGCTCATGTGGAATCCAGATGCACATTCTGTTGCCTCTGCCCCAAACGTCTCTGGAATAAGTTCCCTCACTCTCCACCCCCGTGGCTGCCAGCCAGTTCATGCCATCTCTCCCCTCGCTCCCACCTAAGCGATCCCCAGGGAGGGTCAGCACTACTGAGCCCCCTCAGCCCTGATTGCTCAGCGTCAACCTCATCTTCCCTGACTCCTCGGCCCCCATGACATTTCCCTTTTCAGTGTTTTCCAGGGAATACTCAGCTCTTCTTGATGGACTGACAGACCGATCGGTCGACTGACTGATGGTCGGTGGCTATTCCCATTAGAATTGAAGCACAACGACAGGGAGGCCTTGACTGTCTTGCTCATCAATAAATCCCCAGAGACGAGACAGGGCTGGCACATAGTAGGTCTTCCATAAACTCCTGCAGAAGAAATGAACAAGTGGAATGTTCTGTTGACGGCCTGTCTATCCCCACCAGACTGTGAGCCCCTGAAAAATAGCACCAGCACCTAGTGTGTGATGGCAGCCCTGTCACCAGGCGCACACAGCGGGGTGTCCATAAAGTGGGCAGGCTAACAAGTCCTGGGGTACACGAGTTTCAGGGTTTTACCCGGAACAGAGGTGGAGCTGATAACTAGATAGCCTGCGCCTAACTCCCTCCCTCCATAAATAATCCACCTAATTATAGGTGGCATTTACAAAGAGCTGACTGTGTGAGGTACTGTCCCCCACCCTCCACCTGTGTTAGCTCACTTACTATTATTTTATATGCTTTTTAACTTACTGAGATAAGGACACTTAACATGTGATCCATCCTCTTAACAGCTTTTTAAGCGACCATGCCATGTGGTTACCTACAGCACACTGCTGTAGCAGCTCACTGACAACACCCCATAAAGCAGGAGCTGACGCCACCCCCCGCTTTAGAGATAAGAGCGCTAAGGCCTGAAGAGCTTGAATAAATCAGTTGAGAACGCAGGTTAGAGCTGAGACTGAACTCAGACCCATCGCCAGGGCTCCCGAGAACTTACCCACGTCACCACGTAGGTCTAAGTACCGCCCTCATTCTTCCGAAGCTCTGATTCCTTTAGCGTGACACTATCCCTGCCACTAGCCTGATGTGGCATTCGAATATAAAGTAATTACGGTGACGTAAATGTTACAGTCCAGCTCCTCGGGGGCACTAACCATGTGTCCTCTCATAGCCACCTGAGGCCAGCAGCTGCCTTATCTGGGAGAGCAGAGAGAGACCCTCACCTTTGTCACAGAAAATCCCCCCTGCCTTACAACCGAGACCCTTCAAGGGCAAAGATCATATCGCATAGTTATCATGATTTTTTGGGGTGGATTGAAAGGGCTAGTCCCAATAATTAGCATGGCAGAAACCTGTAATAAATATGGGATGTCCATTTCCGAGATGTGGCAGGTCTTGTTGCTCATAAGCAACATTGGTATAAATCGAACTCTCCTTCACTGGACGAGGGGGAGGTTTCCGCCCTCCATTCCCTGGGGTGGCTCGCCATGCGGCACGCGAGAGGCAGCTTCCTTTATTCGCTGACTCTTCTCCTAACTGGAGATGTTTATTGTGTTCTTTACTCGTATGGATTTTTCCTAATAGATATATCTGACTATTTAGCAGTTCTGAACTTTGAAAGCCCTGGAGAGAAAGCTGGAAGCCAGGATCTATGAAAGATGTTTCCAACACTCAGAGCAAAGTTTTCCAGGACGGGGATGTTTATTTTCTTTAATATTTTTTTCAATGGCTGTTTTCAAATCCCATAACATTCTGATCGTTTTCCAGAAGGATGTTAATCAAGACCTTCTGCTTCATTGGCATGAGCCAGAGGCATTTGCAACGGCTCAGTCCAAGCGACATGTTTAAAGGTCCTTCCTATGTGCCTGTCTGGGTTAGGCATGGGGACTTGGAAAGCTCCCGCCAGGTCTCTGATCTTGTGCTGGGAATCCGGTGTTTGGAGGCAGTCCCTGGACAACCAGGGGCTTCTAAGCTTATGAAAAAGAGGGACATGTAAGTATCCATTCCTTCCTTCCTTCATTCATTCAATCAGTATTTATTAAGTACCTACTGTATGCCAGGCATTGTGCTAGGAACAGGGATATGAGTGCACAGAACAGCTGAAATCCCTGGCTTGGCAGACATTGTAGTGGGGACAACAGCCCATAAAAAATGACTTACAAATATATACTGGTATATATATTGGCATGTGACAAAAACTAACTTTAAGAAAATAGAGTATGATGGAGATAAGGATATTGGCTGGAAGACAGCAGCTATCACCCAACGGAGAGGCCACGGAGTTGGGTGGGGTGGTGGGAGACACCTTGGCTCGCCAATGTGAGGAGGAGACAAAGGAGGGGACGAGGACAAATCTGATGGTGCCACTGGAATGTTGGGATGGGGCGCACCCAGGTGCTGGAGACGCACGGAGGCGGGACACCTGGCTGGGGTGGCCAGAGGTTCCCAGGCAAATGTGCATTTCTGGTAAACAGCCTTTTTTTCTTTAGTGTCAGGTGTCCTATGCAGTAAGTGTTTGGGACACACTCACACAAAAAGATATTTGTTGTTTATGTGCAGTTCAAATGTAACCTGCTGTCCATCTTTTATCCTGCAATGTGACCATCCTAGGGCACAACAGTGGGTCTGTGGGTCACACTAGGCGAGGCGTTGGCGAACGGGCAGGTCTTGGCCCTGTGAATCCGGAAGAAAGCAGTCCCAGGTGAAGGGACTCCCATCCAGCCTTCTCTGGATTTCTGTGGGAATTGCAGAGGGCAGGACTCTAAGGCAGAGCCCAGCCGACTTCCGGAGAGTCCCTCGGTGTCAGACGTCGGATCAAGGACCGCAGTTCTCAGGAGGCAGCCTTTGGCTTAGTTTCAGGAAGAGTTTCCCTTAGCGCCTGCAGAGCGTGAGGGTCACAGTCCCTGCTCACGACTGCGAGGCTGATGTTCCCATCACTTTTCCCTCCCGGTCTAAAGGTAACTTGAACCAGAACTTGAATGGACAGGATTTAGGGATCCATTCATCATCATAGTCACCCATGCACAAGCATTCAGTGAGGGTCTACCGTGTCTCAAAGACTGCATTCAAGGTCTTGGTCAAGTGCCTGCCCAGCCTCAGACCCAGCCCGCTGCCTGCCATCTCTCCCCCACCCCCAAAATGACACCAACCAAGCAAATTACTTGCACAAACGCTCCAAGGCAGAAATGTGTGTTGTGAGCCAGGCAAAGTGAAGAAATCAGCCTGGTCGGAAAGGAAGACAGGAGGGGACAGAAATCCAGGTGAGCTGTTGAGTGTTGGGCCCCCACGTCCACCGCACAGGAAGCTTGGAAGACCTTGGAGACGGAGAGAAAGCGATGGAGCGGCAGGCAGGGAGGCTGGAGAAACAGCCTGCCTTCCAGAGCCCGTTCCCAGAGGCAGCCAAGGGCGAGAATGCGAAAGCAACTGCCTTCATGAGATTTTTATTAAGAAGCAGAAGAAGACGTTAAGTAATGGCTCATTTGAGTGCACATCCTCGGCAGCGAAACAGCCCATGATTTCAGAGAACTGTATTATTACTTTGTGTTTGCTTATCTTTGCCTCTCCTTCCCTGATAAGCATCTGTAGCTCTATCTGTCTTTTTAAGGACATGTGAGAAAATAGAAAAGCTTGCAGACGACAGTCAAAGAATTGCATACTATTACTTGGCTTTCCAGAGCTGACTCTGCAATTGTTTGTTTTTGATGAGATAACAACGGTGATAGAATTGTGCAGGGCGAACGCTGCCCCCCTTGCATCAAGCCACAGCTCCCTGTGCCCCTCTCACGTGCGGCTGCCCTTCCTCCTCCAAAGACTCTCGGGACACCACAACCACTAGTGACGGGATGAGTCAGTCGTGAGATCCAAAATCCTTTCTCTTTGACCTCAGTGCCCGTCGGGACCGGAGAAATTCCTGTGCTATCCGGAAGGCATTCACTCCTAGGGACGGCACCAGGTTCTTACAGAGGGTTTCCCGTACCGTACACATGCGGCCCCTTCTCAATGAAACACCCTCCTGCCTGCCCCCAGCCCGCCCAAGCCCTTGAAGACCCTTTTCCCCTCCAGTGCTTTCCCCTATCGCACCAAGCACAGTCGTCATCGCTCGCCCTGCTCTATGGGTGCAGCACATGCCATGCTTCACGGAAGCCTTTTTCCCTTCTTTGTTGCCAGGTCTACTCTCCATGGCCATGAGCCCCCGGGGCAGAGGTCATGTCTATGCATTTCTCGAGCACACTCCTTGGATGTTTGTCCAATAAATGAATGAATAACAAAAAGTATGAGCCCGCCAGAGGCAGAGAAAGACTATTATTTTGGGAGTCGTCTGCATGCTGGGTGACAGACCCTCGGTCTCATGGATGCTTTGCCTTTCCGAAGTAAAGGATGATTCTTCACGAGCCGGATTGCGGCTGAGACATGCCTCTCACCTGGAACGCGGTCCAGCCCGGTGCAAGAGATGCTGAGCTGTGGAGTCCACACACTCGGCATTCAGACCTGAGCTCTCCCCTCACATCCTGTGCACCCTTGGGGAAGAGACCTTCACTTCTGTGAGGCTCAGTTTCTATACTGCCCAAGGAGCAAAACAAAGGTACCGACTTCCTAAAAGTGTTGCAAGAGTAAGGGGAGCGAATATAGGTAGGCCTTACCACAGCAATGTTGAAACACCACATGCCATTATTGGTAACATCTTTTATTTTCACTCGTGCTTTCTCTACTTATGATTCATCTCTTCAGCAGACTAGTACGTCCAGCTTCGTACTACACAGGTATCCCCACATGGGTTTTATAAGCCCATGGAAAGGTCTGAGGCTCCCTCCCTCTTGCCCTAATCCCTCTGCACTCCACTCCACTGTCCCTCACCAACCCTCCCATCTTCTACGGTCCAGACCCCATGACTCACCTCCCACGGGAGGCTGCGCCTTCCCAGATCTGAGAACGTACCCGGTGAATGGTTTTGACTTTGCTTCTCATCTTGGTCACAAGATTGGTTCAGCGGCTTCCTCTTCCTGCTTTAATGTCACTAAATATTGTCATGGCTGCACTAGTCCAGGCCCTGAGACTACCTCACACCAGGACAGAAATTTGGAGTCGATTGCTCAGATAAATGAGGAGGTACTGGCATGGAGAGTTTCATAGCTTCGGATTCTCTGTGAGTAAGACCAATTTCAGAGAAGCTTCTGGAAGTGACCTGTCAGAGTTTATTTATAGCTGGGTTAGCCTGGGCAGGTAATGAAGGAAGGGAGCTGGAGTGGGGTGCGCGGCAGGCTCTGCTTGGGGACTCAGTGTTTCGGTTATTCACTGTTATATAACAAAATACTTCAAAATTTAGCAGCTTAGAACAACAATTTATTGTTATCACCACCCATGATTTTACCGGTCAAGAACTTTGAATATATATAATATTATACCTATATGCAAAATATTATTATACTATATCTTTAAGTCCACCAAAGTCCTAAAGTTCTACCTCTGGAAGTTATAATTAGGGGGAGGGAAAAAATCTTCATTCAGATCATTGTAATTAGCACGTGGAAACGGATTCTGCAGCTTAGCAACAAAGCACGCCGCCCATCAGCCGTGTGTTGATGGCCAACTTGTACATCAGATTATATAGAGTTTTTCCAGAAACGAACCTTGCATTTGTTCAAGGAATCCAGAAAGAATAGGCAATGGGATTGTGCTGATTTTTAAATATAATTTTCCAGTAGTTTAAGAAGAATAAGTTTTTCATTTAAAAAGCCAGCAGGATCAGCAGGCAACTAAGTTCTGTTTTAGTTGGAAATCAGTGGGTGGGAATATAAAGCCACATTTTTTTTCGTAAGTGGAACCAGAGAAGCAGCAGATCTAACGAGGCATAATCAGCCAAATTTCTTTTTTATAAATATATGAGTAAGGATTTGGGGCTTTCTTTTTACACTATATTTTCCAATCCAACAGAGTAGCAGCAAATCACCTTTTGATAATCTCTTTTTTCTGCATAAGAACCTTCATTTGGGGGAAGTTAAAGGAAACTCATCTGAAACCCTCAGACTCTACAGGAAATCAGGGGTTTAAGAGGCCAAAATCGCCATTGCCATTTGCATATGAAAAGAAAGAGGTATGATTTTATTATAACATGTCACCTGTCACCAGTAACCACTCCAGGAGGCCCAGGCTCAGGGGCACCCATTCCTGGAACTGAGTCTGAGGAAGGGTGCCAGGCCAGGGACGGATAAGAAGTGGTCAGTTGCCTTAAATGACTGAGAGCGGACTGAGCTGGAGCAAAGCACAACCACGGATCTGAAAGACAGCTGAAGCTCTGGGCCAAACTCCAGGGTCACCGGGTGGCTGTAGAACGAGGACCAGCGTGGGTCGTCTTAGCCTCGGCCCTTCACTAACCACTATCCTTGGACCGAAGACTGGATGAGTCTCTGCCTCTGCTAGGTCTTCCCCTGTCTGCACGTAGGTTGTTTGACAATCAAGTGACATCAGTGCTTATGAAGGCAGAGTGCCTGGCATCTATGGCTGTCCAATTAATGGCCTAAGGGGCAAGGGCCTGTCTAAAACTGATCAATAAACCAATAATTCCAGATCCAGCCAGATGCCCAGCCAGGGCAAGAAGTGAAGGCACACCAGAGACACCTCCGGGGCATCAATAACTCACCGCGCTGGGCAGGGGTGGCTGTCACACCCAACGTGACAATGGCGTCATGCCCTGATGTGCCCTCATCCGTGCCACAGATCTCTCCCTCGGTAGCATGTGTGTGTGCAATTGTGTGTGCATTTGTGTGTGTGCGTGTGCAAGGCAGGGGAACTATTTAACACACCTCACTGTAAATTCATTAAGGTGGTTTGTGATCGAAACACCGAAGTGAATTCTTTGGTGAAGAAAAGAAGCTTCTGGTCAAGTCGTTCATCGGAACATACACTTTCTGTTGTGCACCTGTGATTGGTGTGTTCACTTCCACGACAAGGCAGTGTCAGCAGAGTGGACACACGTGTCGGAATGCCACAGTGAAAATCCTGGCTCTTCCACTTACATCAGCAAGCGACTGCACCAGCCCATGCCTCAGTTTTCTCCTTTTCGGATGGGGATGATGGTGGTTCCCGTCTTACCGCGCGTGTATCAGAATTAAATGAGATTACGCGTGGGGAGCACAACTCTTGGTCCAGAGCCTCAGTGCCCAGTGACATGGGCTGCTGCACCCTATTCCACCCAGTGCTACTGTTGGGGCATGGCCAGCATCCACCTCCTTGGACCAGACGTCTGTTGGCAGCCTCCAAGGCCCCCCTTCCTATCGCCCTTCGTAAAATATGTCACAGAGCCCTGTAGATGCTCTTGTCCTGGCAAGGGCTGTCCCTATCATGTGCTGCCTTCTCAGTGACAGCCCTCATTACCCAGGCACTATGGTCCAACCTTCAACTGCAGGAAACCCTGAAAGCCACCCAGAGCTCAGTGCAAGGCTCCGTTGCTCCCCAAGCCCATCCCTGACAGGCCGCCTTTTGCTTACCACCTCAGCTCAACATCCCTCTTAGGACCAGTCCCCAAAGCCACCTTCGCAGGTCCGCTCCCCACTCTCCAAAGAGGCCATGGTGTTTCTGTCCTGCACATAATTTCTTTGAGTTTTAAATGACACGTGGTCCACATCTACTCCACCAACCCTGCTGAGACCGCAGGGACTGCTGTGCACCTCAGTGTGCCCAGCTGAGCTTGCACTCAGTGGATGCATAATAAATGCACATTCAGGGATAAAGGAGAAAACCCAGGTCATTCTAGAGGACAGATATTTTGGTGCAAATTCTGGAACATTCGAGTTGAAAGTTGTTCATCCAAGAACCTCCCAGGGAGAGCTAAGCAAGCGCTGCTCCTGGAGTTGTCTATAATTAGACTATGACAGACAGGTTCCAAGCACATCATGAAGAGTCATCTCTGTGAGCAGAGGTCCTCTTGTCCTTGAGATGCTTTCTTTGTCACTCTAATCTTATATTCTAACATCTTGGGTGTATTTCTGTCAAACGCAGGCAACTTGATTTCCTCTGCCGTGGGTGGACAGTAGAAATGTGAGCAGATCCAAATGCCAGAAAAACTCACAATTTCGTGAACTCATCTATCGGGCAGTTCAGCTGTATTCAGCATGATTAGTACAAGCTCACTGAGTGCCAAGTGCGTGCCAAGTGCACAGCTATAAAATAAGGAGCAGGGTGGGCGGATACGAAGCTGCGACTGCCCAGTCTGAGCAGAATGTGAGAAGCTGTGGGTAGGCGGGGCAAGTGCCACTGCAAACGTACATGAAGTTGGGATGGTAGAAAGGCTTGAATGTCAAGCCGAGGGCTGACAGCTCACTCAGGGTGCCTGTGGGCCCCGTGGCAGCAGATGGATGCAAGCATCCTGCCCTTCAGCGTGACCACTGCTCTGTCATGCCAACAATGCCCATGACTTAAAAGATGTCAGGTTCAGGTGTCACTCTCCCTCTGTCCTGAGATGGAATGTTGACCAGCCAGGTGGCCTTCCCAGCTCCCTGCTAGGGAGAAAATGCTGGGAACCAAGAGAAAGGCCCCGGAGCCTTGCGTTCTGAGAAGCCACTCAAGCCCTGTGACATGGAAGCCCTGGGGCTCCCCAGGGAGCAGGAGCCAGGGCCTGCAGGCAGCTGGATGGTCAGCAGGGAAGCTCACACGGGAAAGAGGTCTCGGTTTGCAGCAACACACATGGGTTCAAACTGTGGCTGTCATTTATCTGCTGGCAGCTGTGGGTGCAACTCTAACCATGCATCTGTCAAATGGGAGAAGACAAACATTCTGGCCGAATGGACTTTTTTTTTCAAAATCATGGTGTCTTCAAAGAACTTAGACTTATGTTCTCAATGATCAATTGTTTCAAATGTAAAAAAGAAGAGGAAGCTAAGTCTGGACTCGAGATCTGCTATTAGTCTACGGCTAGATGGGCACACAGTGACAGTCCGGGGCCAGGGAGCTCCCATGGGGACACTGTCTGGCAGCACTCGATTCAGATGACTGTGCGCTATGACAATTTTTTCCTTGCCCTTTCTTTTTCCTCTTCCAGAACAAATCGAGGGTGCTGACTGGGAGTAACAGCAAAGGCTTCTGCAAAGTAGCGAATGAGGTCCCAGGACTGACATCCGCACAGTTGTGTGGAAATCTGTAAAGTCCAGGGCATTATGGGCGGATGATCATTATCACCATCAGTTCAGTCCCATGGGGTGCAGATGACAGTGACCCGCCCCATAAATGAAAAAGGTTTTTTCATTTATGTATTTATGTACACTTATTGACCTTTATTCTGTGTGTTGCTAGAGAGGATTTAAGGCTGTTTAAGACAAATATAGCAATGGCATGTTAAAAATAAAATGCATTTAAAATAGTAACAAGAAAATGGGCAAGTGCCAGTATTTGTGGTAGAAGAATGAGTACGGTTTCTGACCCGTAGTTCCTGGGAGTAAGTAATCATTTTTGTCACCAGAACAGAAGCCACCAGCTCTTCAAGAGAAATAACTGTTTCCCTGATACGGAACTCCAGTAAGATGTTCAGAGCCCAGAGAGCGGCTGGCCCTGGCAGGGTTGGGACTCAGGGGCAGGAATGACTTTCTGGGGAGAGGAGAGCTCCAGCAGTCTTCAAGGTGGCCAGAAGCAGATCAGGAGGGATGGGCATTGTATTCAGGGGAGCAGTGTGTGCAGAGGCCCTGAGGGGAGGGGCACTGCCTGGTGGCAGGAAGGAGGGAACCTCAGTTACCACGGCAGCCCACTGCATTGATGTGCACACATGGGTGCCCAGGAAATACCTGTGCAATGGAACAGGCCAAGGATAATAGGAATAAACCAGCGGGGAAACAAAACCGAAGGACCAGTGAGCTCAGAAACTCAACCAAGCCCAACGTGTCTGCTGCATCAGTGAGTCTGTGTCATTTAATAATGCGATATTCACAAGCTTCGGGCTGGAGCATTCTTTGTCTCTCCCTTGCTACAGTCTTTGTCTAAATAGAGCCAAGCAATATGGCTCTTTCTGGAATATTCTAGCACTTTAATGTTTCCCCAGCAGGCATTGATATCAGTAAACTCTCAGAGGGGAGGTGACATAAGACTCCCTCCCAGGTGACAAATCCAGGCTGACGTTTTGAATACAGAAACTGAAAACTCCCAAAGCACCTTGTTGATTAGCTGACACTGAGTCTTATTAACTGAGTTTGGTCACCGCATTTCCTGCAACTTGATGATGGATCAGATTTATCCTGGGGTAGCAGAGCTAAATAAGGAATAATAACTAACAGTGAAGAACGCAGTTACTGTTTATTTGACAAACTGGGAAACCTGGCTTCTGCTGCCTGCTGGGTCCTCTGGGCACGGGGGATCCAGATTCTTAAGCCACTGTCCCTTCCTTCGTCCACGGCTCTCCGCCCTCTCTGCCACTGCTCTCGCCTCCCTTTCCAGTCCCCCTTCCCTACCCCTTGCTTCTCTTTCCCTCTTTCTTTTCCACTTCTTTCCTCCCCAAACATCTGCTGCGTGTGCTTCATCCTCCCTCAGTGTGTCAAATGTCACACTGGCAGTAGGAATGGGCCATTTTTTACTCATTCTGTTCCTCGTTAGAAAAGCTCGTTCAATCCAAGTCCTCGTGCATCCGTTCAGCTCTAACAGGAAAAAAAAAATCTCTTATTATGTCTTTGCTAATTATGTTCCCATCTATTTTTTCCTTATCTCTCAGCACCTTGTATATTGGGTGTGGAAGACAGAATGATGGCCCCCCAAAGGTGTTCATGGTCTAATTCCCAGCACCTGTGCCCCACAGCTGTCAGAGGAAGAGGGGAGCTCAGGAACCACCTCCTTTAACCTTGCTGATGAGTTCTCAAAAAAAAAAAAACACCTACTAAGGGGACAAGTGTTTCGTGAGCAACTACTGGCCCCTGTGCACACAGCAGGCCGGCTGTGCCCTGTGCATCTGCAGCCCGTGGCAACGGGGTTGCTGAATCTCCAGCCGCCAGAACTCTGAATTTCATTTAGCATTTAATTAACTGGAATAGACCAAGAACTCCCCAGCAGTCCCCTGATTGCAATCTGTGGATGGATGGGCATTTTTATCTGAAAATGATGACCGGCTTATCTTCTGTCGTGCAGCTATCACACACGATATGTACCTCTCGTTATCCCGGCCAATCAAACACAGAAAGTTTATTAAGATTCTATACTTTGGAGTTATCACCAATGATAGGATTTTTCATCTGAATGCACCAGAGCACAATACCGTATTTTGTCTAAGAGACCCTCAGGGTGATCGAGAGAGGGATGGTTATCACTGATTGAGCAAGTGCAGTGAATCTACAGTCGATGACCAAGCCATTTAAGGAACACAGCCACTTAGATAACTGTGATAACTGGGTCACTTAAAAAGAAGTTCATATCTCCCCTGTGAAAAGACAAATGGACACGTGTCCAGAATAACATAAACAGGGAGGAAATCAGAATCGTGCCACAGTAAGAAAAAAATCCATTGCTCAGGTAAGTAGCTGGAAAGGCAAGCCATATGGTTCTATGTTTTGTTTAAAAAGTGGGCTTTGAGCTTCCTACAAGCCATAGAAAAAGAGACATGGGATCAACCCTGAGACTTGGGGGACCCGTGAAACGACTGCAGTCCACTGTTTATAAGAAGCCAGCTTTGTCTTGATCATTTATGGACAGGACATTTGGAGAAGAGCCTGCTCCTTCAAGCACTCTGGTTTTAATTCACGTCATCAACAACAATCTCTTGAATTCTCATTTATCCTGGCCATTGTGTTTGGTGCTGGGTTTTCTGTTCTAAATCAAACTTGCCTGCTCGCTTGGAGTGGACAAGCCACTGTAGGTGATGAGCCAGCATTTTGCTGAGACAATCAGTGAAATATCAGGGTGTGTCTGTGGAGGTGAGCAAGGCCTCTGCGGGCCCAGGGCCACACTGACCTCCTGAGCTCTGTGCAGTTAGGATAGACAGAGATTTCAACGAGAGCTCTCGGAGGTCTTTCTGGTGGCCTGAAGGAAAGCGGGCACCGAGATGAAAGACAATCTCACATAGCACCTGGCGTCCATGTGAGAGGTGATGGATCAGAGCTGGCCTCCTTTCCAGGCTGCCAGCCCCTTGGGACCACCTCCAGCTTTGCTCTCCCCCATCCCAGTCGCAGCACAGGACCTGGCAGGTGGTGGGCGCTGAACGAGTGGGTTCCTAGGAAGAATGGAGGGAAGTGGAGCTGCACCGATGAAAGCCATGGTATGTGGAGTTGTGATGGAGGGTCTGGGCACTTGGACAATCAGCATTGCCTGTTTGCCTTAATGTTTCACCCGGACAACTTGGTCAGCATTCTCTTGCAAGGCCATTCAGAGGACCACAGAGTAGATTTTATCAGTTTTCCAGAGATCTCTGATTTTATAAGATTGGTTCACAACCTTGAATTTGGCAGATGCCTGCAAACATCTGGTAGGGTCCTATCAGCCTGGTGGGGTGTGAGGCTGGAGATAAGCCTGGAGGAATAGTTCCGGTCTCACTCCTCCCACGCGATGTGGTGGTTAGGGTACATGTGGCTGCCTTGCCACCCTCGCTGTGAGCTCTCTGAGCCAGAGGTGGCATCTGCATTTTCATAGCAAGTTCCAAAGACCTTGAGTGGAATCACAGCAGTACCACCAGGGACTTGTGTGATCCTCGGGCAAATAAACAGTGAAACCTCTCTGAGTTTTGAATCCCTCTGCAGCCCCATGGAGAAAGAACGAAATGTGGCCATCATAATTCAAAACACCTACAAACCCGGTGTCTGCAAACCCAACGCGGTCAACCTGCCTTGTCACCCACTCTCCATCCGTTGGATTGTCCCCATTAACTCAGGGGCAGCTTTGAGGACTCTGTTCTTCCCACGTCCACTCATTTCTCCCCTTTCCTAGAAAATTAAGGAGTTGGGAACCTCCCCCTGCGCTCTCCTGTTCAGACTTTCGCACCTGCCTGGGGCCCCCATCTTTATCCATCATCCTCTTTGTTTTCCTGACTCTTTCCTTAGTATGGGGACCCATCCCCCTAATTTGTCTCCTCTCCCTTTCTGGAACCATCGAAGTCACGTGGAATGCTTCTGGCTTGGCCTCCTGGCTCCATAACCCTTCACCACGACCCTGACGCCTGACAACAGCCCCCCCTTGGCGCTCATGAACTCACGTCCCCATCCGTTCATTAGCACTCCGGAGCCAGGGCCACCAGTCTTCTCTTGCTCCCACCCACTCTGCCCGAAAAAATTTCATCTCTGAGCTTTGCTCAGGTTCCTCTTACCGTGACATCATTTAGGAAGCTCTCCCTCGACAGGAGCGAAGTCAAAAATAACTCTATATCATTTTAAATTGCTCTGGTTGGTAGCTCTACATTTTAAGAATATCAAGGAGAAGAGTGTCTGATGGCAGGGCTACAAGTGGATAAAGACCTGCCAGCGTCTCGGCAAGACCGGATGCTCCCGGCGCCGGCGAGCGGCTTCCCGAGCCCATCTAAAGCAACGGGTGTCAGGTCAGTAATTAGGCACTTGCAGACAAACTGGAAGTGCCACCCGATCTCCTCTGAACACCCTGTCACTCCCATTTATGCCAAGTTCAATGTGAAACACGCCGACATCATCCTTTTCCCGCCAGGCTGCCAAAAGTTCCCGGGGACGTCTCCCCCCCAGCCCCCACACTGTGTGGAGGTTAATGAAGTCAGTGCATGTCAGAGAGCCCGTCCCACAGTGGCAGGGCCTCAGTGCCTGTCAGTCACAGAAAACACCCAACAGCAGCTTAGACGCCGCTTTTTGCGTCTCTTCTGCCGTGAGGATGGCTGACATGTCCCCATTCAGGGCTTCTCTGTGTCACTGGCTTTGTTCTGTGTGGTCAGCTCCCAGGGATAGTGCAAAGGCCACAGGGACCCGGAGAGCCACTTCTCGGGCCCAGGCGAGTCATCAGCTTGCTGTGAGGCATGGTTTGTGATCTGTTGCCTGCTGGACATGTCCCCATTCAGTGACCCCAGATGGGGTCTGCAGGGAAGGAGTGGGACTAGACTAAGCTATGGGGCAGTGGTGTCCTGAGAAGGTGTCCTGTCCATCATTCAAGGTGAAGACTCATGAAGGGACAGCAGTAACAGGTGAGGGCCCAGGTGGGCCACGTCTGTTATAGAGAAGGTGTTGCACTCCAATCTGAAGATAGAAAGACGAAGATAGGAAATAACTAATTTTTTAAGTGTTTGAGGATAGTGTTTGAGGATAGTAAATAACTAATTTTTTAAGTGTTTGAGGATAGGCTTCAGGGCTGGCCACCAGGCCAAGAGGACTCAGGGACAGGATTTGAACCCGGATAACAGAGGCAAGAGACACCTCCTGGACATCTGCTGGATTGGCCCACACAACTACTAGGTTACACTTCTTTATGGTAACAGGCCCCTGGTTTTCTTTTAGGAAAATTCACTGTCCTGCTCTTGGTCCACAAGGTCAAGTGAGGTTGACTCACTCCCTCCCACACACCAAGGAATGAGTGTGATTTCCCTTTTGGTCCACCAGAGAAAGTGCTGGAATTATCGTGGAAAGGATGCTTTATCTCTGATGAGATGGTTGAACTAGTTTCTGGGGGTCTCCATAAGGAGAGAGACCACTTAAAAATAAAGCCAACACGGAGGACAGATGGAGAGGGACCAAGTGTGAGTGACATCATGTGGCTTCTAGATGCAGCCAGGCTTCCACTGGGTTCGTGCCAGTTTCAGTTGGGTTTCATTCTCTGGCAATGCAAAGATCCTAAATAATAGGATTGCTCCTAGAGGAACTGGGTGCTGGTCACCCTCCAGGACAGCTCCCCTTGAACAGGGAGCATCCCTCTGTCAGAGCGGCAATGGGTAGACGTGCCAGGACCAAGCAGAAACGAAGGCATCCAAACCAGGGTAACAACCATGCAGTGGGGGGAGCTGGTGCTGAGTCGGTGTATCAGGGTCTTTAAATGTCTCCCGTATGGGCCAAGGCGGGATGGGAGCCCTGGTCAGAGCTGGGGGCCACACTGCCAGGGGGCCGTACTGGTTCCCACAGTCACTCCGACCCAGAAACTTCGGACCGTCCTGTCCCTTCCCTTGGCTCTCGGGTTCCCCATTAGAAAAATGAAGATATTATATCATTTGCTCTTTGGATGTCCCTCCAGCCCCTGAGAACTATAATCTCCTTCTCCCATCTGCCCCATAAAACCAGAGGACACAATGCCCAGGGGGGGCTATCAGAGGCTCGGATTCCTGGGGCCAGAATCAAGGACTTTTGAGAGCAAAGAGCCTGGCTTCTGTTTTCACTTTAGAGACTCCTCCCTGTTTCTCTCACCTTCTGTCAGTCTTCCTCGCAGCCGTCCAGGAGAGGCTCCCAAGACACCACCGAGCTCTTACTGTTTCCCTGACTAAGGTTGTAATCAGCAGTGGCTGCAAAATACATGGAGTCCCCGTGAAGACCATGCTTGGCCAGAGAGAACATTCGGAGGATATGACGTCGAGGCAGCCTGTCTGCCGAAAATTTAAAATTTTATAAAACTCTCATTATGATGCCTTTTTTCATTCTTTAAAACAAAGACATAAGCGGCACCTACAGCCTTACATGCTCTGGCTTTACATGGTGTGAATTGTATTGTGCTCCTTCTGTTTAATGTTTTCATAAAGTCATTAGAGAAGCTCCAACATGGACAAACAGCGAGTGTGTCAGACGTGCATGTCAGGATGCAGGTATAAAGGCGCAATGTCCTCTGACTTAGGACAAGAGACCATCATTTTCTCAGCTCAGTCCTGTACTGAGCATGCACTGGCTCCAGTTTATAACAATTCTGAGAGGTTACTTGACCTCTTTTGTTTTGTACTTAAATTTATTGGGGTGACTTTGGTTGTTAAATTGCATGGGTTTCAAGTGGACAATTCCATGATACGTCATCTGTATGTTGCATTGTGTGCTGACCACCCAAAGTCAAATCCCTTTCTGTCACCACATATTTGGCCCCCTGTACCCTGCACTACCCTCTACTCCCTTCCTTCTGGTCACCACCACACTGTTGTCTGTGTCCGCGAGTTTTTGTTTGTTTGTCTTTGCTGTTTGTTCATTTGTAGCCTTTGGTTTTACGTCCCACATATGAGGGAAAAGGCTCTTGACTTTTTCTGTCTGACTTGGCTTGGCATGACATTCGCAAGGGTTCCTCCTGTTGTTGCGAATGGCAGTGTTTCATCTATTCGTATGGCTGAGTAGTGTTCCACCGCATATATGCACCACTTCTTTGCCCAATCATCTGTCAAAGGACGCTTTGGTATTGCCATGTCTTGCCATGATGAATAATGCGGCAAAGAACATAGGGGCGCACAGGCCTCTTGATCATTGGAAAGTCCAGTCAAGGTCCAGATGTGGCAAAGCCGCATCTCAACGTCAGGCAACCCCTGGTCATAAACATGGCCACCCACGGGACCTCCTCTGCGGTGAGCCCTGAGAACTACCCCAGCACACAGCAACCCCCACCCAGGCTTAGGGGTCCCAAGGAAGACGGGCTCCTTTCCCTCCACTCTTTAATGAGGGCACCATCTTTCTAAGGAGGGGTGAGGGGGTCATTTGTTTGCTTCCCTCCCCAAGCAGTGGATGATCCATTCTACCAAAGCTGGCCATAGCAGGAGGAGAAGGATGACGAAATGCACTGTGGAGAAGTAAAAGAACTGGAAGATTAAGACAACGTCTGGATTTTCAGTCTAGTCCCTATCATGGTGTTATTTGCAATGCCAGAGCAAGGTAAAGGATGCTCTGGTCAAAGATCAAGTTTACAGTGGGTTCTACTCAACCTGGTGAAGAATGTATTGACTGGGGATAGACAAAATTCTTGAGCCAGTGAACAGCAGCTACTAATGGACAAAGGAAAGAGCCCCTTTCTTATGCAAGCACCTCTTAATAGTCCCCCTTAGAAACTGGTTAATGAACAGATGCTGATAATAAGTGAGCCAGAGAAAGAGCACCCAGAGGGGACTTGATGTCAAAGGAGCCAGAGGGGGTTATTAACATAACCGCTGAGAATCAGACATGTGAAAAGTACATAAGGAAAAAATCTTTGCGTTCACTGTAATTTCTACCATCTCAAAGTTTTATTTTTAGACCTAACATACAGCTTATAGGAAAAAGGGCAGGGTGGCCGTGGAGTCACTCCACTTGACCTTGAATGCAAGCTCAGCGGTTTATCATTTAGTTCCCCTGATCTTTCACATTCACGGTTTTCTCTTTCCTGTTAGGTAAACTGGGGTTAACAAGTCTCACCTTGCACGACTGTTGTTCGAATTCGAATTGAAATAAGCAAAGCACCTGGCTGTGGGCCTGGACCAGAGCTGGCATTCAATTATCTGCAGTCAATATTTTCACTGTTATGCTCAAGTTCCTCTTGGCAAAACTTGGACCACAAAGTAAATATTGACCCTCTAATCTCTTGGTTTTTAGCCTGAATTCTTAAGCTAAATTGTCTTCTGTTTCAACAATTAAAATAGGCTGACGGAAAGGCTCTGGGCTTCCATGTCTTTTCATCTGAGAGCCACAGGAATCGTTCACTTGAAGATGGTGGAGAAAATGAATTTTTGCTCCACTCTCACCTATTGAGTCCTGCCAAAAACAGTCATTTTTTTTTAATGAGTGAGAATAAGCCCTGCCCAGGTAGCTCAGTTGGTTAGAGCTTCATCCTGATACACCGAGGTTGCGGGTTCAATCCCCAGCCAGGGCACATACAAGAATCAGCCCATGAATGCATCAGTAAGTGGAACAACAAATTGGTGTTTCTCTCTTTCTCTCTCTCCCTTCCTTTCTCTCTCTAAAAATAAATCAATAAATAAAAATTGAAGATGAGTGAGAAAAAGAGAGAAAATACAACTTCAAATGATACAAGGGACTTACAACCACTTCAAACCATAAACTACGGAACACACTCACCAAACACCAACTAGTCTAAACCCAGGTGGTGGAGGGTGCTGAGCAAAGATACACTCCACCTTTGATCTCAAGCAGAGTATATTGTCCCTAAAATGTTAACTTTTTGAGCAATACATCCAACAATTATTTGATTAAGGATCTACGGTTTGTTTAAGTACAGAGTGGTAAGAAATGTCCCTTCAGAGATTCCCACCCAGGACCGCGGATTACCTAGTGGGAGTGAGCTCCAGGAATACTGCGTCGTTGTCTCATTGCTGACGGACGCAGGTGGGGGTCAAGTGGGGTTTTGAGAGGAGAAGAAGGCAGAAAATTCAAGATTGTAGCACAGAGAATCTGGGCCTTGTGGCCTTGCTGTTGGGCACAGCACACCCTGAAGGTTGAAAACGGAGGCAAGAGACTCCCAGGATAAAAGAAATCACAGATTTTGTGAGTAGAATGAAAGATCCATTTGCCCACAGCTGAGGCTTCGACCCATCCCCGGTCAGTTTTCCCCATCCTTCATACCATTTGCCTGTCGGTAGCCTAAAGAAAATTTAACCATGAAAAAAAATGTTAACAATACCAAAAAGAGAGAGAGAGAAGAAAAGAGATATAAATAAAAGGTGTGTATGTACAGGTATTTTGCAGGAGGAATTACCGAGGTTGATGGAGAAAGTATTTAGAAAAATAATTCTGTGTAGTTTTGAGAGGATGTTTCTCTCTCTAAATTAATGAAAGGAAGCCATGCCATGGTTCAAAGAAGAGATTATGAGACACAAAAAGAACTTTTAATCTAGAAAAGAAAGGAGTGAAAAAATTAGAGATAAAAGCCATTTTTGAAGCAAGAAAAACAGATAACACAATTTATTTAAAAATTATTTGAAGCCTAAACTAGAAGGACTCACACAAAGTACAAATGGGAAAGAAAAACAATCAAAAGTATTCCATAAAATAACTAAATAAGAGCCAAGATATGTGTAATTGGCACTTCTGAAGAAAATGAGCAAAAACCAAATCAATGTCATCTTAAAAGAAAATTTTCTTAAAGGCTACAATCTACAGAATGAGCGATACATTGTATCTTAGAAAAAAATAATAAAGCATGATCACCTTTAAACTAAATCCTGGAGAAATGGCTGACCCTCGAGGGTAAAGAGAAAAATCATAAGTACATCTGAAGACAAGCACGTTACCGGGAAATGAACACAGTATTCAATGCCCGAAGAGAACTGACTATTATAAGCCATTTTGGGAGGAAAAAAGTGTAATCCCCAAATTGCCTACAAAACACGTTAGCCTCCAACCTTACAAGCGTTCAACACTAACAATGATGCCTCACCTAAGGGGCTAGAGCAGCCGTCAGTAATTCTTTTAAAATCTACTGGACCATTAACCCAGTTGACAAAATAATGAACTTGGGAACAGAGAAGGAGGTTA
>PVJI01005944.1:0-91300 GCA_004026765.1 Micronycteris hirsuta
AGGCACCGAGGCCAGATCAGCTACCGGGGAACTCAGATCAGCCACAGCCAAGATGCTTGTGAGGTAAGCAAGCAAAATACAACCAGAGAAACAAATTATAACCAGAGACATTGAAATTTAGAACAATCTGGCAGTAACCAGAGGGGAGGGGGAAGGGGATAATGGGGACAAGGGTATTCAGGAACTGCTATAAAGGACATATGGACAAAACCACGGGGGAGGGTGGAAGCAAGGGAGGGAGGTGGGTTTGCCTGGGGTTGGGGGTGGGGGGTAAATGCAGACAACTGTAAGTGAACAACAATAAAATAATTTTAAAAAAATCAGAGAGAACAGGACATGCAAAGGTCAGTCCAGAGGCAGGATGAAACCTAGCATGTTGGAAGAACAGAAGGAAAGCCACTGTGGCTGGAGTCTAGTAAGAGAGGGGCCCTATGCTGTAACAGATGAACTTATCTGTTGAAATCAGATAAGTTCTTATCTGTTGAAAACTGATGAAATCTCAGTGGCTTTTCACAATAGACAGATTTCTCACTCATGAGTGTTCCTGATCATTGGGTGGCTCTCCTTCAGGTATTCAAAGATCTTGGGACCTTTTCTCTATAGCTCTACTGCCCATGCCTTGCAACCCTAGTGGAAAGGGAAGAGCATAGGAGGTACAGATGGGCTTGGAGGTGGAGCACATCATCCCTACTCTGTGGTGCAGAGCCCATGCACATGACCACTCCCAACCACAAGGGGGACAGGTAATGTGGTCTAGCACTGGGACCTACATAGAAGAACTGGGTGTGGTGAGAATGTGACCCAATTCAGACACACAGATGGCTGGTGACCATGCAGACAGAGTAGTGAGATTTGGGTATATTTTGAAGTATACTTATTGGGATTTTCTGATGGACTGGGTAGAGGAAGACAAGACTGAAGACTGACTCCAGACAAGGTGACTGACAGAGGCAGAGAAGCTGAGGCTCAGAGTGGCTGAATCCCTGCCATGTGATCAGTGCTGACACTGTCCTGCTCAGGGCAGCAGATGTGAATGTCTTCACATTGGTCCTGTCCTTCCCTGCCCCATACCCATTGCTATGTTGAGAAAGAGTCTCCTTCCTAACCCCTTGAATCTGGGCTGGCCCCGTGGCTTGCTTTGGCCAATAGAATGTAGCAGAACTAACCTTGTGCCAATGCTGAGCCTGGGCATCAAGAAGCCTGGCAGCTTCTTGTCCTACATTTGGAATTCTTCCTGTCTGGTGTGAACAAGCTTGGAGTAGCCTATTGGAGGATGAGATCATGGGACAGATGATCCATTTGTCCTAGTTAAAGTCATTCTAGACTAGCCCAGTAGCCAGCTGAACCCAAAACACATGACAGAATTTTGCCCAGATCAGCAGGGTCACCTACCTGACCCACAGCAGACCATGAGGGAACCCAGCTGAGATCAGAACAACCGGCCAACTTATCCATAGACTTAGGAACAATGATATAGTTGTTTGAAGAAACTGAGTCTTGGGGTGGTTTGTTCCTCAGCAACAGATAACTGATACACTTCCCCAAGAAGACAAAGAGCTCTGGTCATAGAGTCCAGCCAGTGATTTGTATGGGTGAATTCCTTCATCTCCCGGCCTTCGGCTGGAAGGTGGCTCTGGAGCACTGTGAAGGAGTATGTAGTTCTGATTTCAGGAGCTCAGGATGAGAATAATTACAGGGCTCCACTTGCACATGGTGGCTCCAGATCCCACCTTTCCCGCAACAGCACAGGAGGGCTCCTCAGAGGAACAGGAATCTGTCAGGTGGAGGGAAGGAAGGTGAGTGCATCTGGCAGAGAACACAGCAAAGGTACAAGATGTAGAGGGTGGTGTGAAGATAAGAGAGAAGCCATGAAAATTGCTAGGACCTTGCCTGGCACAGAGCGATAACTTCACAAATGGCAGCATTGTTACTGCTGTGCAGAGGAGGAAGAGGCAAGGCTACCAGCATGGCAAAGGCCAGGTTGTGAGGGACTCATGAACTTGCTCTTCATCTGCAGGAAAATGGGGAGCTACATCTGGGTATAGGCAGGGAGTGGATCGGTCTAGGCAGAGCTTGGAAGGCTGGTTGAATGGGGCATGGGTAGAAGCAAGGAGACCTGGGAGGAGGTGGTGGTGTTCTCCTAGGTGAGAGACAATGGTGGCCAGAGTCAGTGAGGAAGGTGGGTTGGCTGTGCGATGCCCCCAGGGAAGAAGTGCCAGATCTTGGTGACCTGTTGGATACGTTCAGTCAGCTGGGGAAAAGCTGACAATGACGATCTGCATCAGACTTGGGTGCCCCATGTGGTCCACATCGAGTCCTTTCTCTCTATCTTCCGTAAGCTTCTGTTAGACGGCAGAAGGCTCAGAGCCAAGTGCCAGGGCTGACGTGGGGCCCGGAATACAGCCCTCGTTTCCTCACTTCCTGGTGGCAGAGTCTCGAAGAAGTCACTTCTCTTCCCTGAAACTGGCTCTCATATGTAAGGGGGAATTGGAGCCCTCCTATGGTCTCAGGAAACACATCACAAACTTGCCTTAAAGATTGCAGGGGACAACTCCATCTCAGGTAGAGAAACGTGTCAACCCGGGACTCTCCTAACCTGGATCTTGCTAAGGGATTCCCTAGACTGCAGGGATGTGAGTGGGAGAAAGAAAGGTTTGGGGATCCCCCTGGCTGGCTGCCAGGGACCCCCAAAGAGTGGGGTAGGGCACAGGCCCATCGCCCCACAGAGCCTTGAGCTAGCTCTGAACTTAAGTCCAAAGGGGTGTGAGTGCATGTGCACACACAAGTGAAAACACACACAGGGTGGGGAAAGGTAGATTTACAGCTGTTCATAAGGAAAATAATATACTAATTAATAATAATACAGGAATAAGCTCTGTTTTACGCACTCACAACTGTAAACCAACACTTGTCCCACCCTGTATGTACGTCAGAACAAGTAGGAACTTCATCCTTCTCACCCCACCCCTCCACATTATTTTGTTGCCTCAGGGGTGCACTGTGTTGGCCTTTCCAGGAGGCACAAGTCCGGTGCTTGGCCCTTCCCTCTGCTGGGCTCGCTGCATGGCCTTGCAGAAAGCCCTGTCCCTATCTGGGCCTCAGTTTCTCCATCTCTAAAACTAGAGATTTGGTCCAAGTCAGAGGCTGCACCCTGGTGGTAGAGATGCCAAGTTCAGCTTGCAGTCATGATTTGCTCCATCCTTATGGTGTTTGTTAACATATCAAAAGAAAAAAAATAGGAGATCTGACTTTAAAAAGCCGGATGTTCAGTCCTTCTTGAAAAATCAGAGGGTCTGGCTGCGAGGAGGCCCAGGTTCCGTGAAGCCATGACGGGCCTGTGCCAAGCAGCTGCTTCCCTGAGGTCACGCCCCAGGGCCCTGAACTTTTGACACTCTAGTCCCGTACTTTCTAATTTTTTTTCCTCTTAAAATTTTTGCCTTTAATGTCAGTGTTGTTGAAAAGCCACTTAGGAATAAAGCAAAGAGGGCATAATACCTTTGCCTAACACAGAGTGAAATATTTGTTATCATAAGCTGTGTTTGATGAATCTTATCATTGTGGAGAGAATAATAATAATAGTAATAATTATTAATAATAAATAATATTTAGCATTCATCCATTACTTTGAAACTCAAAGTGCCATACAATCACAACAGCCCTGTGAGGTAGGTATTTTTATCCCACTTTTAAGGATGGAGAAACTGCGGCTCAGAGCACAGCTGAGCTGGGTACCTCAGAGGGAGGGCAAGCCCCTAGGTTGGAAACTAACACTTTGCTAAGGAGCCAAGTGATAGGCCGGCAGCTGACCCAGCAATTTTCCTCACAAGTCCAGCTGCCCTCCTACCAGGCCCACTCCTCATTTGAATAGCAAGACAACTCATAGGGATGACTTCTGATATCATGTTTATGTGATTAACATTAAATAATCATCTGGAGAGGTTGATCAGAACCTCCCTCATTCTCAGGTGCCAGGAGGCCAGCCAACAGCAAAGGGACTGAAGGCTTGGGAAGCCTCTTTGCTCATGGTAGACACTGTAGGTTTTCCAAGGCAGAGATAAACTGTGATGTGGGGGCTTCAAGAAACTTCTGCATTTCTTCCTCCCTTACCCATTGACCCACCCATCCACTTGCCCACTAACCCATCCATCCATCCATCCATCCATCCACTCATTCCTTCACATGCCTATCCATCCTGACACCAAAGAAGAAAAATATGGTCCAAGGGAAGAAATCAACCAACTGTCCAGCCATTTTATTTGTCCATCCTGTGACCCAAGCCCAGTGCTGACACTGGAGTATCCAATAGCCTAGACACGGAGGGCTCCCAGGGCAAGGGGCAACAGGGCTGTGGTCTCAGATTCACCCGAGTTAACCAGTGTCTGTGGGCATAGAGTTCAGAGGTGTCATCTCTTGGTGTCTTGACACAATTGCCAAAGGTCTCTACAGTTGACTCAGTACCAAAAGCCCTCCCCAACAAGCAGAGATGTATAGGCACACACCACCTGAATTTCTCAGGCACACAGATGGAGAGAGACAGAGATAGCTGGGTACCCACAGTAGCACACAAGATATACACACATCAGCACCCCAGAGGTACTGGAAAACACAGTCACATGACTCCCCCAAGACTCCCTAAAGTCACACAAACACAAATGAATGCAGAACATACACAGCCTCCTTGAGGAAAGCTTTCCAAGTTCCGAGGCACTGGATGAAGGTGGACCCAGAGCAGGAAGGCCTCGTCCACCCCTCTCTGATAGTCTGTTCTGGGACTGTGACATCCAGGAAGCCTAACTGCTCATAGGATTTCTCACTCAAGATTTTCTGCCCCATAACTGAGAACTACACCTCATCCTTACCCCTTGGGACACACAGCAATGGCAGGGGCTCTCTGGCGAGGAGTCGGCTCCCTGAGCTGGGTTCTGCCAAGTGGCAATGACTGAGTCCCTGCGATGCTCACTCAGTGCTGAGGGCACACAGAACTACCTACCGCATGGTTCATCACGAAGTCGCCACTCAGTGGTGTTGCTCTAGAGGCCTGAGCTTAATAGGCTGAGCTGAGGATACAGTTCCTTTCCCGGGTAACATGGACGACACCACAGACCTGGCACCCACTGGCTGCTTTTGCCCATTTGACCAGCAGAACCCGAAAACCCAGCCGTGTGAGGGTCCTCGTGGGGCCTGACCCCAATAACCAGGCCTTGCCCTCCTTATCCCAAAGCAAGTCCTAGAATCAAGAAGAAGTACAGGCCTTGGAATGATATAGTCAGGCTCAATATAAATAAAATATTCATATAAAAATAGTCTCTTACAAAATATTCTCTCTTATCCAGGGGCTCACTTTCCAAAAGATGGAAACTGCTGGGAGTTACTATCTTTCCTCTTTCTATATATTCCAGACTGGATTTTTCTAATGGTGAAGTTGGAGTTGGGGAGGACTAAAGGATAGGAAGTGTTTTCTGAAAAATGTCTCCAACTCTGGACCAGCTTAAATTTCTGGATAAGTAGCAGCAAACAGAAAAAAAAAAAAGTGTATGTATATCTATATGTAAAGGACAGAGACATCTCTGTTCTTAAACATCTAGTGCAGGGATATTTGTGGAATCAACTAGTAGAAATGTCTGCATAAAGAATAATTTTGTACAATTGTACTTGGCTTCTTGTTCTAGCAACAAAATTTTCCTGCAAAGAAAGCAAACAGCCCGTTTTGCAGAAAACGGATCCCAATGAGTAGAAGGACTTTTTTAATTAAATAAATTAATATTACTTTTAAAATCAGAATAAATTGTTAAATATTGCTATGATGAGGCCCAAAGATCCAGGGTTCCTGCTGTGGAAGGCTCTGCTGCAGCTAAGGAGGCCCCCGGCAGGCCCGGAGTAGTTGGAGCAGCACTGGGTGTGGACTAGAACCCTTAAGGGCTCTGGAGAGCCCTTTCCCATGGGCCCTGCAGGAAACCCTGCAAGTGCCTCTGCAGCAGAAGAGACAAGCTCAGCTTTCTGGCAGTTCCCTGTGGAAGTCTGGGAAGTGACCCGCCAGGGTGAGCGCGGCTTGGAGACTAGTCTTCCCCACAAGGGACCTGACGTCGAGGGCACGTGCAGTGCAGTCTTGGGCTCACTTGCATGTGTACACCTCGGTGCGCTCACTGCAGGTGTTGCACTTGACATAGCAGCACCAGTGGAATTTGCAATTACACTGCCACACACGGGCATACTGGTGGGTGTTGTAGCCACGGCCACAGCACATGAGGTCACAGCCACTGGCCTGGGGGGCTGTCTTGTTGCAGGCGCGTCCCTGTGTGCCCATGCTGCCTGTCACGGGGTCCTCCTCACAGTAGTTGGGTGACTTCTCGATGTACACCAGGTCCGTGTCCATGGGCTTGCGGTATGACAGTGGCTTCTTGATCTTCAGGAAGGTGGGCCGCTTGTTGCGGCTGGCACGCACAGGCTCCACATGTACAGCCTCGTTGTACTTGTCCTTGAGCACGTAGCCCAGCTCACGGAACTGTGGCAGTGTGGTCCAGCATGTCTTGGTGGTACAGGAGCCTGACACGCCATGGCACTTACACTCCAGCTTCATGTTCTCCTCCAGGATCTGCAGAGGTGGGTAGGGAAGAACACAGTGCACGTCACTGCATGTACATCCAGGCTGGCCCGCCCCTCCCCCAACTAGCTGGGTTTGGTTTTTGTTTTTCTTTTTGCTGCAGGAAACTCAGGCCTGTATTCAAATTCCTCTCATCTCCAGTCCTTGAGCTGTGCCTTCCACCCGGAACTAACTTGCCTTCTTCGCCTCCCAACTCCTGTGTGGTCCTTAGATTGTTCAGGCCAGTCCAGAACATAAGTTCTCTTTGGTCCGCACAGGTTTAAAATAATTTCGTAACCAGGAGACTTTAAAAGGTAAACTTCCATGGTTTTCTTTTCTTTTTTTCCCAAACAGTAAATGCATCTGGCAACTCTGGAGTGATAGTTAAATTATTTAATAACTGGTGCAGCTGGGCGCTGACTTCCTGGCATAGAATCTGGTCAAAAATGCCAGCCTGGTTGCCCTGCTGCGTCCTGGTTCACCACAATCTCTGCCAGTGTTGTCATATGGCAACAATACTTGGAGCTATACCAGAAGTTGTCTTCTTGTTTGGTATCCTTCAATTTGCCATAGTCTTCACTGCTCCCTATTACATCCCTGACCCTAAGCTATGGTTTTTCAGAGGTCAACTGCTTTGATCACTTATGATACCTGCCAGGCCCTGTGGACATGTAAATATGGAAACCATGGCTCTGATTTAAGCTTCCCTGGCATATTTCCCTGGCTACCAGGCTGGATGCTGTGTCCCTTCTTCTGAGTTCCTGAGACCCGTGGGCTTCCATCATCATTGCATAAGAGGCAGCATTGTATGTGGGAGGGGTGGCTGAAGCACAGATTCTGGACTCTTGGTTCAAATTCCAGATTTAACATGAACCTGCTGTGTGTCCTTGGGCAACTTACTTCAGCCCTCTGTGCTGCAGTGTCTCCATGTATAGAATGGGGATAATAATAAATACTGATTAATTATAATCATATGATGAATTACTAGATAGCAGTGAAAAAGAATGAACTACTAATACAAGAAGAACAGGTCTCTAAAATGCAATGTTAAGTGAAAAAAGTCGGACACTAAAGAGAACATACTGTGAAGTTCAAGGACAGGCAAAACTAAATGGCTGGTTTTCATTTAATCTTTATTTACATATATGGGTCCAGACATGGTTCTTGGTCTGTGTTTTGCTAACCTCAGCTTTGGAATATCCCAGTGATAAAAGAAGGCAGCATTTACCAAACCCCGCATAGTACAGGATATTTACATTGTTTTCAGTTTTTTTTTAACTTTTCTTTCCTTCCCCCCTCCTTTTTTTCTTTCTTTCTTGCTTTTTAACTATATATAATGTAGAAGCAAGTATATTTGGAACTGAAGCTTCTCTTCCTTCCTCATCACCTTCAGCCTATTTCATCCTAGTAGACATTTATTAAGCTCCTACTGTGTACCAGGCACTGGATGGGGATGTGTGAATGAGCATAGTTTCTGCGTCATGGTATATGAGCATTTTCATAGTCCTTCTTCCAGACAGTCAAATCACTTTTGCCTGTTGCACAGTGAAATAATAAGTGAATAAATTAGTAAATAACTGAACAGTTATTAATCACCTGTACACTCACTGAGCCCACACTTTTATATATGCCATGTTATTTAACTCCTTCAGGTGAGCATGATCCCACTTACAGAGAAAAGCTGAGGCTCAGCTAACTCCTAGAGCGGGCGCACTGGTGGGTGCAACTTTCAGAGGCCCCCTGCTGAGGGGTGACTCAAGTGCTTGTGCCTGCTTACTTGCTATGTGCCTTGGGGTTGACACACCCCATCTCTGGGGCTCAGTTGCCTTCACTGAAACATAGAGTGAAGGCAATTTTATCTTTTCTGACAAAGGCAGAGTGCTAGAACAGAATCAGACATTCGAAAAGTAGTCACTAGTGCTACTCTCTGTGCTGGGCCTGTGTGGGTGCTGCGGACACAGAAGTTTGTCACTAATAATGGGCCTTTATTTATGTTCTGACCAGCCCTAGTTGCTCTGCTTCTAGGAGGAGGTGACCAGTGCTTGGTCAATATACTCAACAGGAAGGCAGGGTCACCTGTGTTTCAACCACAGTACCTACAATCAAAAAAGCCAGTAATGCCACACACATCACAAATGTTGAGATTATGACGGATCAGGCGCTCAACTAGCAGGACACCTAGTGTGACAGAGCACATACTGGGTGCCAATAGCCTCATGTGAACTCCACACACTTAGAGCTGGTACTGATGAGTAGCCACACAAATAACACAGATGTCCCTTTTGGTCATCAGTGAGGAGAGAGTTCCCAGATGTCCAGCCCACCTTTCTGCCTTGGCCTAAAAAGCATGTGGTAGGAGTGAGGCTCAGAGGTGTGATGCCTGCTGGGGGCAGGGTTAGGTGGTGTTTCTGAGGCTCAATGGCTGGCTGACTGAGATCTCGGTGCTGTCAAAGACTTTGACACAGAAATGTTGAGGATGCCAGACGAATTCCAATGCTGCTCAGTGCTAGCGAGGACATGGAGCCCCTGGGACCTGCACACACTGTTGGCTGGAGAGTAGACACAGCAGTGTTCCCAAAGATGAAGATACACAGAAACTGTGCAAGTTGTGTGGCCTAGAGAAACATATGCTTGTGTGTGCAGGAAGCAGGCTCCAGGGTATTCACAGCTGCAGTGTTCATGACGATGCCAAACTGGGCACCTTCTTCATGTCCATCCATCATGGCAGAATGAATGAACTGAGGCGTGTGTACTCAACAGCACACTGTAGGGCAATGTCAGCAAACGGCCACAGAAATGCAGCAGAGAGGAAAAGAAGCAATTGAAAGATTTCCATAGAATTGTTTCATCTGTATGAATTTCAAAAGTGGGCAAAACTGGATTCTTCAGGGTGCACATAGAGGGGATACATGGAAAGTAAAGAGATGAGGAACACAAATACCAAGACAGTACTTGTCCCTGGGGTCTGGGGCAAGGGGCTGTGGTTGGTGAGAGTCACCCAGACAGCTTCTGGGGTCCTGGCAATATTCTGTTCCTTGATATGGGTGCTTTATAATTATTATTTTAAATAAATATAGATGGTCTTTGTGCTTTTTTTTATTTGCATGTAAGCTATGTCTTGCAGCTTATAAACATGCAATGGGTACGATGCCCAACAAACATGTGAAAATATGTTCGACATCTCTAATCATTAGGGAACTGCCAATCAAAATCACAATGTGGTCTATCCATAAATGCAATCTTACTCAACCATAAAGAGGAATGAAGTGCTGACACATGCTACTCATAAATGGACCTTGAAAAAATTATGTTCAGTGACAGAAGCCAGTCAGAAAAGGTTACAAATTATATAATTGCATTTATAGTGGATGTCCAGAATAGGCAAATCTATAGAGACATAAAATAGATTAGTGGCTCAGAGTAGGTTAGGGGAAAAAATGTACCCTAAAGCATACAGGTTTCTTTCTGAAGTAATGAAAATATTCTAAAATTAATTGTGGTGATGGTTGCACATATCTGAAAATATTTTTTAAAGTGTTGAACTGCATGCTTTAAATGAGTGTATTGTATGATATATGAATTATATCTCAATAAAATTGTTTTTAAAAAAGTCATTGGGATGTTTTAGTAAGAACCTATTGGGCTGTATTTGCAAGTGTGTGACACCAAATGTTTTTGCTGAGGTGGACCCTGGGCTTTGAGCGCCAGTGCTGAAGACCAGGCTCCTTGTGGGCCTGGGTACATCTGCCACCTCAGCGTGCTGCCTCCTGCACATTGTCTCCCTCTTCCTCTGTGGCTGCCTGAGGCCATGGGGTATTTGTGTGGGCCCCTAATCAGACAGCACCAGCCTGTTAACCCTGCAAACTCTGCATTTTGAGAGCCCCAGTGATCGCATTATGTCTGAATTAAGCTGGGTGTAATCACAGCCCTCCTGGCCAGGACTAGTGACCCAGATGGAAATTGCAGAAAGGCAGCAAGCCCTCCCCCTGAGGCAGGGACAACAGCAGAGGAAGTGTGTCTGGGACAAAGCTACATTCTTTACACACTCTGTTCTCACCCCCTGAGACCAGGCTGGCTACCAGCTTCTGAATTGCCCAGGGTGACTTCCAGGATCCCTTTAGGCTTGAAGAGTCTGGATTATGAATCAATGTCAGTCGGTTGAAGGGTTTGCAGGATCTAAATGACATGACCATGCACCTTTCCAGTCCTTAGCATGCAGCAGGCTCCCTTAGGAAATGCCCAAAGGTAATTCACCAACAGATGTTCAAACTATTCCACAACTGGTATGCCCAGCCCCAAATAATCACCCTGAGCAGCAACCTTGCATTGCTGTTTGGACAAAAAGTCCAGAGGACCTTGGGGAGTAACTGGGTGGAGGAGGAAGGGGTTTAGAACTGCTGGTATGGATCGTTGTCAATATTCTATGTCCCTAGCTATGCTTCTGGGCCCCAGCTTAAAGACCAGTGACATAAAACTACTCAAGGTCTACTAATTTACCATACTGGGTTGCAAAGAAGACTCAGTTCAAAAGGCAAAGAAATGAGAAAATAGATCCATGAGGCCCATATGTCGGGTCTCAGCAGGCTCTGAGCACAGGTAGTTCTTCTTTGCCTCTCTCCTCAATGGTGGTCTGGGGTCTGAAAACCACTGGGGCCTCAGATGACATGATGAGGAGGCTGTGTTCTCATCTCACCTCCAGCTCTGACCACAGGCCCTACTCATATCCACCTGTCACTGCTGGTCAGTTAGTGCAGGCCTGGGGACTGACCTTCACAGGAACTGAGGGAACACACTGAACACATACTATGTGCTGGCATCATGTGAGTATTGGGGACTAAGCGAAGAAAAGAGGATGGACTGCACCCTTATAAAGAGCACATTCTATGGGGTAGAGGAGAACAAGTAACTAGTTCAAATAAAATATGTGAGAAGAAGAAAATGGAACAGGAATAAGGGCCTGAGAGTGAAAAAGGAGGTAGGGGAGGCTATGTGACCTTGGTGATGAGGACAACTTCTCTGAGATGACACTCAAGCAGAGGGCTGCATCCAAGACAAGGCCAGTGCGTGGCAGCACAGACTCATTCTCTCATTTCATTTCCACTTGAGGGACAGCAGCGCAGAGGCCAGAGGCTTCCACAGAGCAGGACCAAGGCCTGCAGCGTGGTGACTGCAGCCATAGGGAAGGTGCCGAGGTGGCACAGGTGGAGATCCCGTCCCACAGACTCCACGGACTACGCTAAGGAGGTGGGAGTTTTTTTTCTTATTCAATTTTTTTAAAAAACAGTTTTATGTGTACAGAAAAACTGTGAAGAGAGTTTTCATACACCCTGCATCCAGTTCCCCTAATACTAACATCTTCCATCAGTTCAGTAAATGTTACAGTTAATAAATTAATAGCAATATGTTATTGTTAACTGAGGTCCGTACTTTATTCAGCTTTCCCTGGTTTATACCTAATGTCCTTTTTCTGTTCCAGGATCTTACCTAAGCCACTGCATGACATTAGTTGTCCTGCCTCCTTGGGCTAAAAGGTGAAATTTTATTGTGAGTGGACAGGGAAGCCAGTGGAGCAGGATGTATGATTTTAAAAAGATCTCCCATTGAAATATAGCTCTCGGGACTTCCGGCCAAGATGGAGGCATAGGTGGACATATTGTGCCGCCACTCGCCACCAGAAAGGATAAACAACAAGTTCAACAGCAAAACAAACAACCAGAATGGACAGAGAATCAAACTGAGTGGAAGTCCAACACCCAAGAAGTTGGAAAGGGCATTCATCCAGACCGGTAAGCGGGGCAGAGCCGGGCGGAGAAGTGCGAGGAACAAGAGGGCAGTTTGCCTGGACAGACTCACTGTGGGCGCGTCTGGCCAAAATGTGGCCCGAGAAGTCAGTGAAGCCCGTAGCCGGCATACCCAGAGAGGCCAGTGGGAACCAGCGGGGCCAAGACTGGTGGAAAAGGCAGTCCCTCTTTTGCGCGCAGATAGTCCAGGAGAAGGAGCTAGGGAGTGGAGCAGACTGCACGACCCACCATCACAACCCACCATCGTGGGAGGAAAAAAGCCCCGGACCACCTGTTGAAAGCAGGAGGTTGAGGCGCCGGAGCAGCTCCCAGGCTCACAGGAGAGCTTATTGGGGCAAGGGTGATTGGGAGCTGGCGGTAAACGGAGCAAGCGCCATTGCTCCCTCCCAGTCCCCGCCCCCAGAGGAAGCATCACAATACACCAACAAAGGTTATCCTGCACCTGTGAACACCTAAGGCTCCACCCTTTAAAGTAACAGGGGGCAGAGAGAGAAAAAAAAGACCCAAATGAAAGAACAGAACAGAGGTCCAGAAAAATTACAACTAAGGGACAAGGACATAGCCAACCTATCAGATGCACAGTTCAAAACACTGGTAATCAGGATGCTCACAAAATTGGAAGAAAGTTGGACACAAATAAATGAACAAATGAAGGATACACTAAAGAAAATGAGGGAAGACATGCAGGGAACCAACAGGGACTCAAACCAACGGTGTGGACCAGAAGGAAGAAACAAGAATTCAAAAAACTGAGGAGAGGCTTAGGAACCTCCAAGACATCTGTAAACGACCCAACATCAGGATCATAGGGCTGCCAGAAGGAGAAGAGGAAGATCAAGAAATTGAACTTATATTTGAACAGATAAAGAAGGAGAATTTCCCCAAGCTGGCAAAGGAAATAGACTTCCAGGAAGTCCAGGAAGCTCAGAGGGTCCCAAAGAAGCGGGACCCAAAGAGGAACACACCAAGGCACATCATAATTACATTACCCAAGATTAAAAATAAGGAGAGAATCTTATAAGCAGGAAGAAAAAAGGAGACAGTTACCTACAAAGGAATTCCCATAAGACTGTCAGCGGATTTCTCAAAGGAGACCTTCCAAGCAAGAAGGGGCTGGAGAGAAGTATTTCAAATCATGAAAAGCAAGGACCTACACTGAAGAATACTCTATCCAGAAAAACTTTCATTTAGAATGGAAGGGCAGATAAAGTGCTTCTCAGATAAGGTCAAGTTCAAGGAGTTCATCATCACCCAGCCTTTATCATATGAAATATTAAAGGGATTTATATAAGGTATAGAGAGATATCAACAGGGGAGTCGGAGGGGGAGGGAGGAGGAAAAAGTACAGAGAAAAAGTAGCATAAATGGTAGATAGAAAACAGACAGGGGGAGGTTAAGAATAGTATAGGAAATGTAGAAGCCAAAAAACTTATGTGTATGACCCATGGACAAAAACTAAAGGGCGGGGAATGGGGGGAATGGGGGACAGAGGGGAATAAAGGGGGGAAAAGGGAACAATTGTAATAGCATAATCAATAAAATATACTTTAAAAAAAGAAAAATTATTTTTACAGCTGTACACAGAAGAATTTAGAGATAGTATGTCATGTTGTATATAATTACTTGAAAAAACCTCAGCAAAAAAGTAAATAAAATGAATTTAAAAAATTTAAAAAAAGAAATATACCTCTCATATGAGGGAGATTGGATGTATATGGGGGCAGGGGGACATGGAAAACTTCTGCTCAGTTTTGCTGTGAACCTAAAAGCACTCTGAAAAAATAAAGTCTATTAGAAACAAGACCTCAGCAGAGAAGCTGCATGTAGGGAGTTGAGACTCGGTTGCCACCAATGCTGACTGGCTGGGTGCTTTTCCTGGGCCTTGTTTCCCCATTTGAACTTAAGGGTTTGAACTAGATGGTTTCCAAGGCTGCTTCTGTCTCTGAGAATCTTAGCCTTGGATCCATGCTGCTCTTTAACCTACACAAAGTGTTTTCAGAGCTCTAACAGAATGAGATTTTCCTTTATCTCCTGAGGGATGGGCATTTTCATCCCATTTCACAGGTGAGCAAACAGAGACTCAGAGAAAGGAAAAGACCTCAGTTCAGAGTGTGCAGGATATTCTCCACACATCTCTCCAGACTACTCCCCACACTTCCCCCTCCCGTGCCAGGAGGCTAGACTGTAGGGCTGCACCAATGAGCTCGCTTGCTCTAGGACCAGACCATTCCAGGTGATTAATTGGGCCCAGAGCATTTGGGTTGTGGGATGGTTTGAACGTAGCTGTGTCACTTCCGGATGGGTCTGGCCAGTAGAAGATTCTGGAGGGAACTAAGAGGGAAGGAGGAAAGTCCTGGTAGTTACTCCTGTTCGTCTCTGCAGGCCCCACAGGAAGGCTGCACTCCCTCTCAGGGGCCACAGCCCCTGCTCGGACGTCCTCTGAGTACAGTCCCCCAGGAGTCTAGCTGTCCAGCCTCTTGGCACTTCAGGCCTAAGAAGTTACAGTTCTTTACTGAGGATAGCCCCAGGGTGCTGCACCACCATCCCTCTTGGTTCCTTTAACTTTGTCCTTTGTTTTATCAGCAATCTCTCTTAAAAAAAAAAAAAAAAACAGTTTTCTTGCAAAATAATTAACACACCATACAATTCACTCAGTTCAAGTATACAATTCAATGGTTTTTAGTATATTCAGAGTTGTGTAACCATCACCATTAATTTTAGAACATTTTCATTCCCTTAAAAAAAACTCCATACCCAGTAATAGTCACTCCCCCATTTCTCCCTTCCTCTCAGTCCCAGGTGATCACTAATCTACCTTTTGTCTTTATTTATTTACCTACTCCAGACATTTCCTATAAGTGGAATCATATAATATGTGGTCTTTTGTGTGCCTAGTTTCCTTAACTCAGAGTAATGTTTTCAAGGTTCAACAATGGTGTAGCATGTGTCCGTACTTAATTCTTTTTCATGTCCAAATAATATTCCATTGTATGGATATGTCACAATTTGTCCACCTGCTCATAAGTGCTTGGACAGCCCTCTCTTTGAAAACCCCCCTTATCTTCCCAGTCTGAATGTGACCATTATAGTGACCACAACCCCAGGAGCTACACACTGCCCCTCCATGGCAGAGCCCGGAATAAGCCTTGTCCTCTTGATTCCCAGTCCCATGCTCTTTCCTCCATGTCCACCTCTCAGCTATGCACCTGCTATTCCTCACCTGGAAGGCCAGTATTTATTGCCATTGCAGATGCTAGACTCTACAATTCCACTACTGAATGTGTACCCTCTAGGGAGGTTTGTGCATGTGCAAAATGACAAAGAGCCTCAGAGAGGCAGTATCTGAAATATCAAAAAGCCAAAAGAATCTAAAGATCCACCAATGGAGACTAATTATGTAAGTAATGGTGTATCTATAAAGTGGAACATCCTGCAGCTGTTGGAACAAGGCAGCTCTGTACTCACTAATGAAGTCTGATCTGCAAGATACATGGTTAAGAGAAAAAAGCAAGCTGCAGAAAAGGTCCGTATGCAGAGCATGAGCTCATTTGTGTGAGAAAGAAAAGACTTGTGGATGTATGTTCATAAGACACAGAATACTATCTCTGGAAGACTACAGGAGAAGTTGGTAAGAGTGGCTGCCTCTGAGGCAGGCGCCTGGAGTGGATAGGATGGTCAGATGGATTGTCTTTTGTACCTATTGAATATTCTACCATGTCAGGAAAAAAGTCACATCTTCCACAAAGCCTTCCCTGATTGCCAGAGCAATCAGTGACTCACTTATGGTTTCCATAGCTGTCCCAGGCTGTTGAGTAGTTGTCACCTTGGCCCTGTGGTGACTGTCTATCTGTCAGCCTCTCCACATCAGGCCAACAGTTCTTTGTTGTGGACATGGAGATATATCACCCAGATCCCCCTTCAAGGGAGATATAGTTTCATAGCTACAGGTAGTAGTATGCTTATAATCTGACTCTCAAAAAAAAAAAGTCCTGATTTTAAGCAACCAAAGGTTTAGCAATATGCTCACAAATCCCTGAATATGTAACACTGGGCCTTGCAAGCCCATGGGAGCCAACCCCAGCGGACCATGGCACCAGGAGTGGAATCAGCATACATTGTCCAATTGTCCGATCTTTCAAGGTCTGTCTCAGCTGCAGAGAACTGCAGCCCTTCCCTGTGGCTGGCAGCTGGGACAGAGAGAGGCACAGGTCTCAAGGTCTGGCCACTCGGATGGGCAGTACTTCCTCCAGAGTTCCCATTGAAGCACTGCCTGGCCAGCATCACAGCTCCACTTCTGCCCAGTCCTGCTCTTCCCCTTTCCCTATACGGATCCCTAATACACAGCTCGAACCTGGGACTCCATCTTAGCCTCTGCTTCTGGAGAACCCCACCTGTGACACTGCTAAGAGACCTAGGCCAGTAAATGCACCTCCATCACCTCAGCCTCTGGCAGAGACTAGCCTGACATGGAAAAGGTGCTGACTAGGTGTGCAAGGTAAACAAAACACCTAGTATGTGTTTTTCCCTTTGTGAAACATTTATTCACTTGTTCTCTCATTTTGCATTGAGCACCTGCTGTGTGATATCTGGCATCATCACTGCTCTGATGCAAGCAGATGCTGTTTCTGCCTTCTTGGAGCTTGCAGACTCAAGCCAGAGCAGCCCTGGAATTGATTACCCCCAAACCTTATTATAGATTGGTGAGTACTATGAAGGAGCAGAACAGAGGGGCTGCTCTTGTGTGCAGCTCCATGAAGACTTCCCCAGGAAGGCAAGCTGGCATGCAGATAACAGAAGGATAAGTTAGAGTCAGCCAGACTTAGCAGGATGAGGTGGGCATGGCTGGCGAAGTGAGAGGAAGATGGAGCTGGGAAGGCACTCAGAGGAAGGGGAGGAATCGGGATCATCCTCAGTGCCAAGAGTGCCAAGGAGGGGCTTTCGTGCAGGGGAGTGATAGCGTCCAACTGACAACTTTAAAGATCATTCCAAGTGTAGAGGCCATTAGGTTAGAAAAGGTCAGAGTGGTAGGATGGACATCGGGCAGGAAGGTATCCCCATCACCCAGGCCAGAGACACGATGGTGGTTCTGACAAAGGTTGTGGCAGTGGAAGGGAGAAAAGGAGCAAAATTGGTTCGACTTGGTGGTGTATGATTGGTGGAGGATTGCGGGGCCCAGGGTTGACTCACAGGCTTTGATGAATGCAGAGGGTGTGCACTAAGACAAGGAACGGGATGGGGAAGTAGGCATGGGAAAGAGTATGTGTTGAGGGCATAATGACGAAATTTCAGAGAGTGAGTAGTCAGGAAGAAGGACATCTGGGGAGCAGAAGGGTATTTTAGTGCCACTGAAATCCGGCTCCAGTCAGCTCAGGTGCTCAGTCAGAATTCAGTCACTTCGACAGATTAAAACATGTGGTTGAAATGAGCCAGAAGTGGAGCAAACACCTATGGTTTTTTGTATTAAAAAAATGACTGCAAAAACACAAGATGGGAGACACCGAGAACAATTTACAGCTTTAGATGACTACAAGTTCAACATGAACTAAGAGGCTGCTAAAAAGCCAACCATCTGAGGCTGTATTAACTGAGGTCTATTGCCCACAATAAGGGAGGAGATGGTCTTGCTGTGTGATTTTCAGAAATGGGCTACACCCCAGAAGATGGACAGAAACTGATAGAACATGTACAGAGAAGGGGGCTGAAGACCCATACTGAAGAAGCTGGAGCTGCTTAGTCCAGAGAAGGCAGTTTCTGCCCTGATTACTGCTCCCCCAGCCCCACATTCTTCAGACCTCTCTCAGCAGGGTAAGTGGGAGGGACTGTGCATCCAGAGGGCAAAACTGGGGCCCTAGTTGGGGGATGGGGTGGGAGGAGGGTCACAGGGCAGCAGATAGCAGCTCAGGGGGAGGCTAGCCGTCCCCACCAAGCTGACCAGAGGTGGAGGTAGCTGCAGAGGTAATGAGCACCTCGCCCTGGGAGTGTGTGGGAGCAGCAGCTGGGGTCCACAATGGAGATTCCTGTAATGGGTGCGGGTGGCTGTTCTCAGTCTGCTTCTCTGTCCCCCAGCCCAGCCCCAAACCTGTCTGGAGCAACAGGAAGGATTTTTCCACTCCACTGGAGAGAGAAAATCAATCTCTGTCTGACAGGTCCCCCATGAAGTGCCAACAATGTACCAGGTGCTGCCCAGAGCCTGGAATTACCAGGGTGGGGTTCTTAGGCCTGGGACGGGCCTTGGGAGAAACTTGGCTCCAGAAAATTCCTTGATTCCTAATACCAAATAGATACTATCAAAAGTGGCCTTCCGGTTGCCTGAGACCCCTGGGGTTGTCCAGAGGATCTAGGGAGTGAACGTCCTAGAGGAGGAAGGGATGCTGAGGGGAGAGAGGTGAGACAGTGCCCTCCCACATGGTCCATGTCCCATGGTGTTCTTGTGACCAGATTACCCAGCCCCTGGTAGTCTGAAGGGCATCACATTTTTAAGAACCAGAAGCTGTTTCCTAGCATTGAATTCCACTGCTCCCGTTCATCTCCCCTGGGAAGAACCTGAAGTCCCGACACAGTGCGGGAGAATTTCCCCACCTTCTGGGGTCCTGTCACTCCTGCCACGCCCTCCTGCTGGAATGTGGTTCTATTCATCCCCACAGAGCCTGGCTCAGTCCAGCCCTTCACGGGCCTCCACAAATGCCACCTCTCCTCAGAGCTGGCCAGTCCCTGCCCTGCCCGACCCCAGCAGGACTTCTCCAGTATAATCTCTCCTGCTCGAGACATCCTTCTCTTTGTACCTTGTTTTATAAAAGCCCAGCCGTGGCCTTCAGCCTCTGCAAACACCGATTCCTCGGTGAGGCTTTCCCCAGCCACTATAGGCAAAGGAGCCCCGCCTGTCATGGCTCCCAGTTCCGACTTGTTATCACTCCAGGATCCCACCGCTCACTGCGCCCAGCTCCCTCCAGTCATCACTCCAGTTCCCACCAGTCACTGCTCCAGGATCCCACCGCTCATTGCGCCCAGCTCCCTCCAGTCCTCACTCCAGATCCCACCAGTCACTGCTCCGGGATCCCACCGCTCATTGCGCCCAGCTCCCTCCAGTCCTCACTCCAGTTCCCACCAGTCGCTGCTCCAGGATCCCACTGCTCATGCTTAGGACAGGCTGGTGACTCAGGCCAGTAAAGACCAATTAGAGTGAACCCTGGGGATTCATATGAAACAGCAGACAAGAACTGTTGGTTATTTCCCTCCAGATATGAACAGGAGAGGCTGTGGGGGCCAGAGCTGTGGACAAGCATCTTCTAACTCATGGGTCTGAGAATGGAGTTCCCCGAGAAAGCAGAGCTGAAAAAGACAGAAGTGCAGTTGTTTCCTGGGACTATCATTTGCACCATGGATCAAACTGGACCTCAGTTCATTACCCTAAGATCATTCAATTCCATAAACTAATGAATTCCCTTTGTTTTTAAGCCAGTTTACATTGAGTTTCTGTTCTTTACAGCTTAAAGTTCCCTAACTAGTACAGAGTTCCTTTCATCTATATAGAGGAGATGATTTTTGTAAAGCCAATAGCCAACCCTTAGTTTGTGGGTTTTGTCAAAGCATGGAGCAGATCTGGTGAGCTGAGGACTGGTTTGCTTTCAAGGGTCTTGGGGGTTCCTTAAGGGCTGGAGACTGAGGCTCCTCTGCAGGGAGGGGTCGGTCCTCAACCATTTTCACCCCAGGTGATGAGCAGTGACTCAGGCAATCAGAATCATTCTTTACATGGCAGCACATTGTGCAAAAAACAGGCAGAAGCAGAGGATAAAACATCAGTGTCAGGGCCAAGTAACCCAAGAACCTGATTCAAATCCTACCTCTGCCCTGGCTGGCGTAGCTCGGTGGATTGAGCTTGGGCTGCGAACTAAAGGGTCGTGGTTCAATTCCCAGTTGCGGCACATGCCTGGGTTGCAGGCCAGGTCCCTGGTGGGGGCCACGTAAGGGGTAACCACATATTGATGTTTCTCTCCCTCTCTTTCTTCCTCCCTTCCCTTCTGTCTAAAAATAAATAAATAAAATCTTAAAAAAAATCCAAAAAATCCTACCTCTGGCTGCCTCATGCAGGTGATGGCAGAAATAGCCAAAGGGAGCAGGGCTCACTCTTGCTTGGATCTCTATTTTCTCATCACAGCCTACCTGTCTCTGACCATGGAGGCTTAAAACATTTTGTGCCACATGATGAAAAGAGAGACCTGAACAAGAGAGACTTCTCATTTCTTATCTTTGGATACTGTGGTGTGAGACCATGATTCTTGGAGCTTAGGCAGCCATCTTGTGATCAAAAGGCAAGAGACTCAAAGCAGAAAAGGTGACAATGGCAGACTAGGAGAATGGAGACAGCCTGAGCCCTCAAAGTGATTGTTAAGCTTCTGAAAGAAACTATACCCAGACTTTCATTTTGCATGAAAAAGTAAACTCCTATCATTGAAGCCACATTTGTAAGGTGTCCTGCTATTTGGAAGCAAATGTATCTGTGGTGATTCTTTCATTGTTTAAAACAGGAGCAAGTCTTTCCTCTGAGGAAATGGTGGGATTAAATGAGAAGAGCTGTCAAGGCTTGGTGCATTGTGTCAGCTTATGGGCCTCCAACCTGTGTGAATTTTCCTCGTTTCCTTCAGTGAAAGTGGGTATGAACTGGTACAGTCTGGAAGGGCAGGGAAAGGGGAGCAGAGTTATGAGGTGGAAGGGCAATCAGCTGGAGGTCCTGGCTCTGCCTCCACATGGCTGTGTGGCTGCAGACAAGTCCCTTTCTTTCTCTGGGCCTCAGTTTCCCCTACCTGTACAGTGAAGGAGCTAGAGGGGATCTTCAAGAGATAATAGGGACATAGAGGGATAAGGAGGGCAAGGGTCAGGAAAGGAGCAGGTTGAAGTCTACTACATTCTCCCACATGTCGCCCAAGGAGGAGTCAATTTCAGGATGGCACAGTAGCTTCAGACTTGCAGACGTGTCCTTTTCTCGAAGAGGTCATTGTGAGTACCAAATGAACCCTGCTAAAGAAGCTCTGACCTTTCACCCTCCCTCCCACCTTCTCCCACATCCAGGCTGACTCATCCCAGAAACCCATTCTGTTATAAACACCTCAGCCCAGGTCCTGAAGCTTGTCTATGCTGCTGCCTCCTGGCGTGGAAGCCCAGGGCATCTTTCAGAAGCCCCCAAGATCACCACCACCTTCTCCTCACACACCATCTAGATATTCCGGGTCCCTGCAGCATCTTCTCCCATGCGTGTTACCACTGGTGCTTGCCCCCACTGTCACATCCCAGCCACCCTTTCCCCGGCAGGACGCCTGGTTCATGAACCTTCTTTGAACAAACCCTGAGTCAGATGAGTCACCTGGGAAAGTTGGGCATCAGCCAAGGAGAGGCACAGAAAGCAGTAACAGGTCTTCTGTGCAGGCAGTCTTCTTCTTCCTAGGCTGATGTTTCCACAGAAGGCCCTGCCTGGGTCAGGTTCAAGGGTACTTGAGGCAGGAGGTCTGGCTGGTTTCTTCTCCCAGGTTTCCATGCCTCAGTTATCCATATTCCTCATCTCCAAGCAGCACCTGACCCAAACCGCCTGCACCAATCGAGTTGAGTCCTCGTGCCCTTTAGCGAGCCTGTGCCACATGTGGGCCATGCCCTATTCTAGGCACCTTATGGGAATCACCCTAAGGAGCCCTGCTGGAGTCAAGGCAGGGCCCCATGACAGCCCAGGTATGTTAAGAAGTCCCTGTGGGACCCTTCTTTGCCCCCAAAGGCCATCTGTGCACACTACATCCATGGGCTCCCTGCCCTCCAGCCTCCAGCGAAGTCCAGGCCACTGAAATCCCACAGAAGACAGGGCAGGAAGAGAGAGAGAGACTAGGGCATTGATTCCCGAGTCCCTCTGTGTGGGGCCATGCAGCGGCTATTACTGGTTTCCCCTAACTGTAACCAAAGAGCCAAGTGGCTCCTCTCTTCAGCTACACTGCTCCCTTCACTGCCCCTCAGTCCTCCAGGCAGCAAGAGCTCCACACTGTTGCCAGCCCTGGTGTTGTGAAATCCCTCAGAGGATTCCCTTAACACAGCCCACACTCCTGTAAGTAACCCCTTCATTAAACTGTTCTGTTACTCCCAACTGTGCCATTTACCAGACTATGGCTTGGGGCCCTGGGTTGATTAAACCATCTATGAGACCACCTCGTGAGCCTCGATGGTGTCTCCTGATTCAATGAAACACACCCAGTGGTGGCGGTGTCAGAACTGAAAGACCGAAGGCATAGTGCTGGGCCAAAGAAGGCTCTTAGGAAACGTGGCTGGGTTATTATCTTATTAAATTATTTATGGCATGATGTGAAATTTTTGTGTTTCTCTTGCATAAGAGTAGGGACAATTTCTCAGAATAGAGCTGCATTCTGGCTTCATGCCCAAGCTGCTCTGTGTTGTAACTTCCTATTTGCACACCTATCCCTCCCACCAGATTGTGAGCCCCATGAGGGCAGGAACCAGGCCCAATTCCAATAAAAGCCCCTGACTTGGCATCAGCTGATGTTTTAAGTGCTTAACATAAAGCAACTCATTGAATTTGCAGAAACCTAAGAGACATTTATTATTATTCCTATTTTACAGATGAAGAAATGGAGGCACCAAGAACACACAGTTAGGATGTGATGGAACTGGTATCAAACTAGGTAGTCTGGCTCTAGAGCTGTGCGATGCAGCTGAATACAGGGAACATGGAGGGCTGGGAAAACTTGGCTCCCTCAGGCCTTGGTTCGTAGAGCAGGTTTGTGCAGTGGACACTGTGGTGCCCACTCAGATCCTCCCGCAGGACCAAGCACTCACCATCCAGCTGCCTGGAGTGTTGGTTGCTGACGCTTGCAGCCAAGTTTCTCTCATCATAGGATCCGTCTCCTCAGGGCAGCCCTAGCCAATAACTGGTTGCTGCTGGCTACAAAGGCCTGGTCCTCTGACTCAACTGGGACAACTCTAAAGGGCAATTCCAGCCCTAGAGCTTCTAATGGGAGCCAGCTAAAGCCTCTACTGCTACTTTGCCACAGCCCAACTTCTCTCCCTCACTTCCCCTACAGGTGTGTCTCCCCAGAGCCTTTCCTGGGTCCCGCCCCCAGGAAACTATATGTGTGAGCACCCCAGGAGGGAAGCTGTAAACTACAAGCCCAGACACTGCACTGCCTCTCCCGCTCCTCCTCCTCCTGCCCCTGCTCCTCCTCCTCCTGCTCCTCCCTCTGCTCTCCCTCCTCCCTCTGCTTCTCCTCCTGTTCCTCCTTCTTCTCCTGCTACTCCTGTTCCTCCTCCTCCTGCTGCTCCTCCTGTGTGTCAATCCATCATGAGCAGAAAGCTGCATTTCATTCAGTTGCAGCTGTATTCCTTTGGGCAACTCAGATGATAGAGGAGAAAAGAGAGCTTTTTCTTGGTAAACATTTGGAATATTTTCTTCTTGGTCACATTCTTTAAGTCATATTGGATGCATTGACTTCTAGACCATATTCCTATCTGCCTTGGGTGCAATGGGGGGAGGGGGGGAAGGCTACATTCCACAGAACGCGGCCACTAGAGTGCAGCTGGGTTGGCCCTGACTGCAAGGGAGGTGCAGAGTCTTGCCCAGGCCTCAGGAAGAGCAGTGTCAATCAAACCACTCAGGAAATCTTCCTGGTCTTGATAGAGACCTGACATTCAGTGTTGGCCAGGTTATGACTGTCCATACACTATCTGTGGCACCCTACTGTCCTGGGGTGAAAGCCCGGAGTTTGCCGCCTGGCTCTCAAGGCCTCCATGAAGTGGGGTCTTACAGACAAACAACCCCTCATTTCCAGACTTGTCTTTCTAGGTTCCCACTTCCCCTCCATACACCTGTCCACCCCTGCACATAGTCACACACATACCCAAACACAACCCCTCATGCTATACACACACACACATGTCCTCCTCACATGCATGATCCCCAGCAACTTCACACATATTCATATACCCTCCCACTCATCACCACATACTGTTGCATGTGTGCTCACATTCACCTGCTCCCTCCCTCAGAGTCACACACACAACCCATATGCTCATACACAAACCCCCATACATGTCCCCCTAAGCCCCACATGCTCACACACATGTAGATCCTCACATACACCCTGATGCACACCACTGCACACCATTCACTCCTGCATGACATGGGCTCACACAATCCTTTACCCCTCCTGTGCTCACATATGCACACATATACATATCCCCACATACAAGTTCACATAAAGTCATACACACATCTTCACACTTGAGGGGAACCCAGACAGTACTGGCCAGCAGATGGGCTCCATCCACTGTGCTTGCTCACCAGTGCTCTGGGCCAGGCCTCAGCTTTGTTCACTTACTGTGAAGGGACTAACACACCCCCTTCAGAGAGCTGTTGTGGGCATAAAGTAGAAATCCCATTTTAGACATGGAACAGATGAGCTACAAGACAGGCAATAGCTGCTCATGGTGCAGCCTCCTGACTCCAACCAGTTTCTCCCAGACACATGCCAGCTGCCTCTCTCTCATGAGCTGACTCACCTGGAGGGAGCTGGGCTGACTAAGGGGCAGGGGCTGCCTCTAATGGGGTCCAGCCTGAAGACAGGGTTTGGGTGGGGAATGTGCGCTGTGGCCTAGAGTGAGGCAGTCAGCTAACTCCAACCATAGCATGAGAGGCAGGGAAGCTGGTGCGGGAGAGATGGAGTGATTGGATCCACATGCTCCTCCCAACTTCCGGAGTATCAGTGAATTGGCCTTGTCATTCATTCATTCATTTACTCATTGGCTCATTCATTCATCTTTCATAATTCATTCACTAATTCATCTTTCACTATATGTTAATTTAATCCCTGTCCTGGGCTAGGCCCTGAGGTTGGTGGCCAAACGGGCAGAAAAAGGCAAGCTTCCTGCTCTCTGGAAGCTTATGCTCCGGAAGGGAAGTTAGGTGTGCATCCTGTGCATCCAGTTGTCACATGGGCATGAGGCAGATGCCAAACTCTACCAACTGCACACCTGCCTCTCCAGTGGTCACAGTGGTCCCCTTCCACTGCTCGACTGGAAAGTGTTTTCCATGAAGGAATCTGAGCTGAGGAATATGGAGGAATATGACATTGAGGAATTGTTTGTGTTGTTCTCAGTAACAACAGTATTATTGTTATGTTTTTTTAAATCCTTATTGATTAGATATTCATGGGTGAAATAACTTGCCCTAAAATGTTCCAGAGTAGCAACTAAGATGACGTTGATGTTTGTAGGTCAAATGCCGGGGTTGTTGTAGCTGGGATTTGGGTATGTAGGGCTTATAATACTGTCCTCTCTCCATCTACCCCTGTATGTGGCCTGCTACCGCTTTGACCTCACCTCCTATGTCTGCTCCCTCCACTCCAGTCACAATGCATCCCTTGCTGTTCCTCCAACACACTAGGCATGCCTCTGCCTTGGGGCCTTAGCACTGACAGTCCCCCCACATGGAACACTATTCCCCACTCTTGACATGGCTCCTTCTCTCCTTTCCTTGGGCTTTTGCTCAAATCTCACCTTTCCAAGGACATTTTTTCTGACTCCTGCCCTAGTTTCTTTTGTTCCCTTGCAGGTATAAGTATCTGACATAGTACACATTTTCCATGTTTGGTTTCTCTTGTCTCCCACTAGAATGTAAACTGCCCAACAGCAGGGACTTAGTCTATCTGCTCCCTGCTATGTCCCAGCACCCACACTGGTGCCTGGAACATAGTTGCTGCTCAGTAAACATTTGCTGAATGAATGACTGAGAGCAGTAACAATGGAACCACTGAAGAGAGGGGAGAAAATGACTCCCTGAGCTGAGGACATTGGCTAGACGAAAAGAAGGAAAGAGCGGGCTGGACACAGGGAACGGCATGAACAAAGGCCAGAGCAAAAGGGAGCAGAGAGCAAGGAGCAGTCAAGAAACTTCAGGAGGACAGTGGGTCAGGCTGGAGGGCTGACCAGGCCCCTTGATGTGACAAAGGGCTGTTTGGCATTTGAGAGGTCCCTTCAAACAGCCACATGGAGGACAGACCAGAGGCTTAAGCTGGTGCAAGAGGCATTAAGAGGGAGGCTTGGCCAAAAGAACTGCAGATTAAGAACAAGGAAGCACAGAGAAGCCAGACAATTGGTTGGCCTTTTTCCAGGGGAAGGCCCCTGTGAACCACTTTGGTGGTAAATCAGCCTCAAGCTGATGAGGGCCAAGCCAAGCATCCACAGCACCTGCTGACCTGCAGAGCCCTGGCCAGCCCCAAGGGAATGCAGAGCCAGAGAACCTAAGGCAGGACTGGTCCATGCTTCCAGCAGGCCAGTGCCTACATCTGTCCTGATCCTCCTTGTCTCTTGACTCAGAGGCCTGGGCTATAACAGGGACAACCCCGAAAATGGTGGGCTTTAAGGACATGTGGTGCCTACCCACAGGGATGATGGAAGAGTCAGACCAGAAATGTGTACTTGTACATCCACACAACACTTGGACATGGATGTCCACAATAGCACTATTCACAATAGCTAAATGGTGAAACAACCCAAATGTCCATCAACTGATGAATGGATAAACAAACTGTGGCATATTTGTACAATGGAATATTACTCAGCCATAAAAAAGGATGAAGTACTGACACATGCCACAACATGAATGAACCTTGAAAACATTATGCAAAGTGACAGAAGCTGGTCACAAAGGATCCCATGTTATCACAAAGGATCCCATGTTATCACAAAGGATCCATTTATATAAATGTCCAGAATTGGCAAGTCCACAGAAACAGAAAGCAGGTTAGTGGTTCCCTGGGGCTGGGGAGTGGGGAGTAACTGCTAATAGGTATGTAATTTCCTTTGAGGGTGATGAAAAAGTTCTAAAATTGGTTGTGGTGATGGTTGCACAACTCTGAATCCCCTCTGTGAACACCGAATGTCAGGTCTTTGTGAACCACATCAAGCCCATATCTGCCTCGGGGCCTCTACAGCTGGCTGCTTTTTCCTCCAGTTCCTCAGCTCCAGCTCTGCTCCTTAAAGTGATCCTCGCCAGCCAACCTCTCCATGGTGCCCTACCCACTCCCCCCAAGTCACCCCTCTCATATAACCCAGGTTCACATTCTCGAGCACTGAGGGCACTTGAAGATCACTTGCTTGCCTCTCCCCTCCCTGCCTGTATATCAACTCCAGAAATGCATTGCTCTCAACTGTTTTGTTCAAGAGGCATCTTGCCTCATAGAAGATGTTCAACAAGTATTTGCTGAATGAATGAATAAATGAGTGAATGGATGAACAAATGAATTCACCTTAGTTCAGGAGCCTAGAAGGCCATTTCCTTGTAGAAGAGGCCCTGACTTAGTCCACAGATGATCAAGACTGAAGCCCCCAAGGAAGGGCTCTGTAAAAGGGACAGGGACAGAAGGGGCAAATGTTCTAGAGCATGGAGGAAGGACCCAAGAGACAAGTCCTATTGCCTGAACACCTGCTATGCTGCTGGCCAGCCCCCAGATGAACGGCCCAGACCTGCAGCAGGGCCCTGCCTTGGCAATCAGGGACCAATGAAGCCCTTTGAAGCCCCCATCCCAGAACAGGAACTCCCTTTGTGTGGGTATCTGGTGCAGGAGCTGGTGTCTGGGAGGGTGGGCTGGCTGGGCCTGAAGTTCCATGCTATCCCACGACCAGCCCAGAGGACATGGATGCAGGGATCCCTCCCCTGAGATAGCCTTTCTGACCATTGTGGAGTCAGGATTTTTCCAGCCAGGTGACTGGGAAAAACACCCTCGGTTATCTCTACCCAGGGCAGTTTCCAGCTGGGATGGGGTGCGGCCTCTCCCGGGGGTGGAGGGGGTGGGCATGGCTGAGGAATAACCAACCCATTCCTTACTGCTCTGAAACTACAAGGAGCTGCTGTAAGAGCTCAGACCCAGGGCTCAGAGGGTCTTGGGTTTTTGTCCCAGCCTGACCACCAAGAGCTGTGTGGCTTCTGATGCTCGCCCTCCTGGCTATCTCTGAAGCTGTGTCTGTACCATGTCGGCCAGTCTGGTGTGTCTGGGTGAGTGTGAATGGGTCTGGGGAGTTCCTCTGAAACCAGGTCATGCTGAAGGAACTGGAGCCTCTCACAACAAAGGGAGAAGAGGTTTAACTCCCTGACTTGGAGTCCCAGCTCTGGGGGACTAGGGAAACAGCACTCAACCTCTCTGAGCCTGGTTCTCCCACAAGAAAACTGGGGCTTAAGAACAGCAACAACATGAGTTGTCTCAGGTTTGATAACTGAGGCAGAGTATGTGAGGTGCCCACCGCACAGGAGGGGGCTAGAGGAGAGGACCTCAAGGGGTTGAAGCCTCTGAACCTTCGCAAGACTATTCTCTGCAGAGGATGCCCCCCAGTTTGGAGATGCAGGGAGTGAAAGTGGCTCTGACAACTCCCAAATGAGAGCCTGCAGGGACAGAAAGGACTTCCCAGAAGGGAGAGGTCCCCGTCACCAGAGGAACTCAAGCCAGAATGAGATATGCACCATCTAAAACGGGAGTCACCAGCCACAGGACAGCTTGAACTGTGATGCATCTGAACTGAGATGTGCTGTAAGTATAAACAGAATTTCCAGATTTCAAAGACTTATTAAGGAAAAAAAGAACATAAAACATATCAGCATTTTCATATTGATTACACATTGAAATGACAATATTTTGAGCATATCAGATTAATTTAAATATATTACTAAATTTAATGTCACCCTTTTTACCTTTATGATGTGGCTACTAGAAAAATTTAAATTTACAAGTGTGGTTCATATTAATTTCTATCAGACAATGCTAGTCAAAATTCTTGTTGCTCAAAGCATGGTCCCAAGGCATCACCTGGGCGCTTGTTGGAAATGCAGATTCTCAGGCCCCACCCTAGACCTACAGAATCAGAAGCTGAATTTTCCCATACTCCCAGGTGTTTGTGTGCACATTAAAATTTGAGACACTCTGCTTCAGATGACTCGGCTGGAGGTCTGGGGGACCCTCGCTTCAGGAGGGAATGGGAGCAAAAAACCTGAAGTCCAGCCCAAAGTATGTAAAAATTAGGTAATCGATGCCTTTGTCCCCTAGTCACACACTTGGTGCACAATGTTTTTAAACCCTGCTTTCTCTTGCCAGGAAGCAAACACATACTTTCAGGAGAAAAGGGCAGCATAGCAAAGGACTGGGCTCTCTTGGAAATGAACAATATGGAACACAACATGGGTTGGCATCCTGTAACTTTTTAGAGGCTGGGGAATCATCTCAGGAAACAAGTGAAACATAGATCTATGTGTTTAAAAAAAAAAATTTAACCAACTCCCTCTAAATTCCTCCTTCTTTTTTCTCTCTGAAAACTTGGCCCACAGGCATTAGATGGCACTAAATATGGAAATGGTGAGAAGTAAATCACTCAGAGGTGCCACATGTTGCCCAGGGCCTGTTTTATGGTTGAGTTGTAAACCACTGATCAGTGGGAGCTGTAATTAAAATGCTGACAGCCTCCCAACTGTGAGCATGCCAGGAGGGAGCAGGGCTGGGAAACCATAGCTGGGGAACAAGGAGAGTGGTGCTTTTCCCAACTTAAATCAACCCACGTTCAAAGTTCACCTTTGGCTTCCCAGGACACAAGCAGACCCACAGTCCTCACAGGGGGCCGGAGGTGAGCTGCCCATTTCCGCTGCCGCTGAGTCCCCAGTCCCAAACACATCCATCTGTTACCTCATCTCCTTTCTCCCTCTGTTCATTGAGTCACTTTGCCCCCAACTCTTGTATTTGTTATTCCCTCTGTCTCAAATGCTATTCCCCCGATGGCTCACTTCCTCACTTACTGTTCTGAACTCACCTTCTCTGAGAGGCCTCACCAACCGACCTAATATAAATTCCCCTGCTCCTGTCGTCTCTGCTCCCTCACCCTGCTTCCTTTTTTCATCACAGCATTTATTACTCTCTGACAGTAGGCATAATTGATTATTTGTTTGTCCTCTACTTTCCCTCTGGAATGTCAGCTCCCTAAAGGCAAGTAATATCTAATCCCAGAGCCTCAAACAATCCCAGACACATAAATAGGTGCTTAATAAATATTGTTGAATGAATGAATGCATGGATTTCCATCCCTTTCTTTCTCAGCTGGTCTGCTGAGCTCATTGGGAAAGCATCCAGTAATGAGCTCAACTTTTCACCCATCCACTCAACCAGTCATCCTTCTAAATAACTATCCATTCACCCATCCATTCATCCACTTTTCCATCCATGTAGCCATTCTCCAACCATCCTTCCAAATACTATCTATCTATCCATCCATCCATCCATCTTTCCTTCCAAATATCCATCCATCCATCCTTCTGTCTGTCCATCCGTTGATCATCCACCCACCTAAACCAACCCCCAAGTAGTTAGACCTCCTATCCTGTAGCCCCACAGTCCCCCAAACTTTCCTTCACCAGATCCAGTTCATGCCATCATGAATACATGCAGTAATTCACCCCTTCCCTCTTATTATAATGTAAACACCTCGAAAGCAGAAATTATCTTATTTATGTCTGATTTCCAGTGCCTAAAAAACAGAACTGACACTTAGTAGGTATCAGTGAATGTTTTCTGAAGGAATCTATTTTTTTCTTTCCCCTTATTTACTTTTTCTGCATTTCCAACTAGACTGTGAGCTTCCTGAGGGAAGGGACCATGTTTTAGTAATTTTTGGTCTCTAGAATCTTGTACCTTACACAAAGGAGACATGCTATAAATATTTAATGGATGAGTGAGTGAATAAATGCCCAAATAGAGGAACTCTATATAGCAAGAGTATAGACTCTAGAGCCAGACTGCCTGGCTTCAGATCCTTGCTTTCTATTTATTAGCTGTGTAACCTTGGGTGAGTCAATGAACCTTTCTGTGCTTCAGTGTCCTCATTTGTAAAAGGGAAATAATAATAGTACTTAACTAACTGGGTTTTTAATGAGCTAATATGCATGGAGTACTTAGAGCAGTGTATGGAGTAAGACAAGGGCTAGGTAGGTGTTTAAAAACAGAACCCCCATTTAAGGCTGGCCATAGGAACAAATATAGATGGCACAGACCTGAGTTTTGAAAACAAGAAGAAAACTTCTGACTGAGCCTGCAGTGTTCCCCCAGGAGGCCTTCTACAGCCAACACTTTAACTCTCCCAGCCACACTGGGATCATTTGGCCAACTAGCAATATTATGCCAGGTGGTCATTAATGCTGTGTAGAAAAAGAAAACATAGAAGGGGACAGGAAGTGATGGAGCAGACAGGAGGGCAATTGCAAATAGGGTGGGTAGGAAAGTTCTCCTTAAGAAGGTAATAGTTGAACAAAGACTTGAGGAGGTGGGAAGGTGAATGTCTGGAGGGTGACTGCTTCATGCAAATGGAACTGCAAGTAAAAAGGCCCTGAGGTAGGGTGAACCCAGTGTGTTTGAGGAATATGTCAGTGGAACAGAATAAGCAAAGGGGAAGTAGAAGAAAATAAGGTCAGACAGTCATAAGTCATGAAGGGCCTTGTACGTTGTGAAGACTTCAGTTCTACTCCTAGTAAGCTGGGAGCTGTTGTGAGGTTACGGAGGGAGGAGAGATGATTTAACTTATGTTTCCAATGTGGAAGCAGGGAGACAAGTCAGAAGGCCGTACTACTGTAGTTGGGAGATGATCATGGCTTGGACCATGGGGTCAGGAATGCAGGTTGTTAGAAGGGGGAGATTCTGGATAAATGCTATAGGGAAAACCAACATGTTGGATGTCAGGTGTGGGAGAAGGGGTCAAGAAGAAAGCCAAGGTATTTGACCTAGAAAGTTCCATTATTTCCTGAACTGGGCAGAGGGATGAAGACAGGAGCACATTCATGAGAAACAGGTCAGGAGTGAGGTTGGAGGCTGCAGGAAGGGGAAGGGTGGCAGCTGGATATACCAGGTTAAAGTTTGGGTGGAACTTCTGGGCTGAAGACTGGACTTCACGGAAAACTTTGCAGTCCCAGAATGGGGCGTACACTTGGGTACTGGTGGCAAGGGGCTGAGAAGGACACAGGCAGGGCTCCTTCCAGGGGCGGCTGCTCAGGCATGACTGAGAAACACAGATGGACCCCACCTGCCTTACAGAGGGGTGGGCCAGTGTGGGATCACAATGGCTTAGTCTCCTTGTGACCCTCTCTGTTCAGGAAGGTGAACATTTCAATGACCTCTTGGACATATCCTTTTTTCCAAGTCCTTCTAACATGTGATGTGGCTGGTACATGACAAAAATGGAATCTAAGACCTAGAAAGACCCTTAGGAATAGAATATAGGGCTGAGAACCTAATGTGGCCTTAAAATTACTATTACTTCCAATAACAATATTCATAATAGTAGCTACCATTTTCTGATTACACATCATGCAAGACAGCACGGGACTCAGCACTTTATGGGTATTATGCCATTCAATCTTCACAATGGCTCTGAGAAGCACAAATTATCACTGCCTTTTTCCCAAGGAGGAAACTGAGGATTGAAGTAAGAAGACTAACCAACATCATGCAGCAAACAACGCGCATAGTCGGGTTTTTTACTGCAACTCTTTCCACAGCCATGGCATTCCCATCTCCCAGCATGGAACCAAAGCCGAGCATCCTTTCATGAGTCAAGAGCACAATATGGCTAGAAGCTCTCCAATCTGCCTCCCCACCCAAGGCTCTCAAGCCCAGGGGAGAACAACTCCCTGCAGAGCCATGCTCCCAGCAGACTGAGTGGCACCCACCCAGAACATCAGGTGCCTCTCCTGCAAAATGGCACAATTACTCCATTCACTTGGAGGAGAGTGTGAAGCTTGGCCATGAAAGTGTAAAAGAGAGTTTGCAAATTACAAAATATTCTACAAATGTTGTCGTCAGAATTATTATCATTTCAAAATACTAACAATCCACCCTGGCTGGTGTGGCTCACTGGACTGAGTGCTGGCCTGCGAACCAAAGGGTTGCTGGTTCAATTTCCAGTCAAGGGCACATGCCTGGATTGCAGGCCAGGTCCCCAGTGTGGGGCACACAAGAGGCAACTGCACATTGATGTTTCTCTCCTTCTCTTTCTCCCTCCCTTCCCCTCTGTCTAAAAATAAATAAATAAAATCTTTAAAAAATTTTTTTAAAAATACTACCAATCCTTCTAGGGCCACCCACCCCAAATATGTGCACACACATAGATGACACACACACTATTGAGGGCTAGGAAGAGGCCACAGAGTGTGGGCTGCAGAGGCAGGATGGCTGGGAGGGAGGGCATCCTGGCTCAGATGCTTTTCACCTGTGCAACATCAGTACACTACTTAACTGCTTTGTGCCTCTATTTTACTCACCTGTAGAATGGGGGAGACGACAACAGGGCCTTCCCTGTCAGATCGTTTACGTAGAACACATGCTGTGTTGAGCCTGGAGAGGGGCACATGGAGCAGCTGAGTGCAGCTCTCACATTGCCCACACCCCCTGGCCAGGGTTTGTCCCCACCCCCCAGTGTCCTGGGAAGGTCCTGAAATCAGGTGTGCCCTTATTCTGATGCAGCTGTGACTACTCAGGAGACTGGGACACTGCATCAGTCACTGTCTGGACCTTAGCTGCTCATCTGCGAAACAGTTAACAAGGACCCCCAAGCTGATGGAATGGGTTCACTCATATAGAAAGAGTGTGGGCACGGAGCAGGTGCTCACCAGTTCTGAGCAATGACTATTATTTGCCATCTCAAATGCACATTGCAAGGTGACAATTTAAAGAAGCCCCTTTGTCAGGTAAGGACTCCTTTTTCAGGACATAATAGCACCTGGATTTCTCCTCATAGGACGAGCAAGTGTTCGGATTAGGGGAGATGACAACAGCTGACTCCTGCCCACTTCCTGGCCATATCACCTGGCCATGCCCCTCCCTCCAGAACCATTCCTGCCGGTCCCCTCCCCTGCCTTCCTCATCACCACTTGTCCCCTCCCCACCACCACCCCACCTCGTCCCAGCAGATTTGATAACACCCAGGAGTCCCAGTCCCCCTCCTGAGGACAAAGGCAGCAATTGTCCCTGTGGCTGCCTTTTGACTTGGCCTCTCGGGGCTCCCCAGGCTGCCCCTCCCCACCCCAGGTTGGTTTCAAATGAGCCTCTGGCTAGAGCGCTAGCAGCCACACAGGGAACTCCTTCCAACAGAAATCAGATGGTCACTATTTGAGACCCCCACCTTGGGCAGGTCAGAGGGTCAGGGAGGTGAAAGGATTTGCTGCAACCACTACAGAGACCTCCCCGGGTCCCCTTAATAAAATAATAACACCAATATCTGCACCCACTGTGCTCAAAGCTGGTAGGTGCTGTCCAACGAACCCACTTGAGACAACAGAACTGTCTGATATGGTAGCCACGAGCCACTCAAATCATGGACTGATGACCTGAATGTTTAATTTTATTTATGTGTTTTTACTTTAAATTTGAATAGCCACATGTGGCCTGTTGCAACTATATTGGACAGCTATAAGCACCACACTTCACTGAGAGTGCCTACTGTATGCTGGGCTCCAGGATGAGCTCTGGGAGACACTGAGGTAACGCACAGCCACCTAGAAGGACAAGGAGGATTTTGCAAGGGGAAAAGATGTGGCTCCCTAGGCTGCCCTCACCAGGCTGAGGAAGCCCAGAAACTCCATTAAAACAGGAGGTGCCCTAGGTCTCCACACAGGTGTGGACACTCCTAGGCATGCCCCAGTCTGGGCAATTCCTCATCCAGTTTCACACTAGACCCCCCATAACAGCCCAGGCCCCCTCCCTGCTAGGAGAACCCTCCTCTTCACACAGCCAAGTTTCCTCCTAGCCCAGAAGTGTCCTCTCCCAGGCAGAGGACAGTGCCTGAAGACTCTTCCAGGGCCACAGTGACCAGAGCAGGAGAGAACTCACAGGGCCTGAGTAATCCACAATCCCCAAATTGCCGGGTATCAGGGCTTTTTGGAGGCTGAGGACTGTAATGTTCAAGTTTTCCAAATCAGGGGATCTCAGAATCTTAGGTTAACACCTTAGAATCACAGTATGGCAGAACTGTGGGTGGAGATAAACACATCTGAGTCCAAGAATTGCTGGAGCTGGTAAACCATTTCAGTGGTTAAGAACTGAGTCTGGAGCTGACTGCTTAGGTTCAGATCCCAGGGCGGCACCTGTCAGCTGTGTGGCCACTGGGCGAGTTGCTTAACCTCTCTGTTTCTCCATTTTTCCACTTATAAAATGGAGAGAACAACAGAGAATACTAGCAATGTAGGACTGTTGTGGGGATTAAATTACTACGTGCACTTCAAGTGCTAGTATCAGAGTCATGTCTTCATTCTCCAAGCAAATGCGTGCCTGCCCTCCAGCTGATCTCACTTTTTGGCAGCAAATTCTTTCTCACTGGACCTAAAACTTGCATCTTCCCAACATGCCTCTATTTCTTGGGTCCTGGTCCTGCCTGCTTTCCCCCCTCTTGCCCTTCAGTGACTGAAGCTACCACGCTCCAGGCTGAGCCTCCTCTGAGCCTACCCTAGGCTGCCCATGCCCACCCTGTGTGGCAGTGGGGAAGTGGTCTTGGCAGCCCATCCAAAGCAAAGTGGGTTGCTGAGGACTAGGCTGCATGATGCTGGGGGCCCACAGATGTTTCTCATCTCCTCTTCTCCATGGGAGGTGCTGCTCCTGCCCCAGCTCTGCTCCCCACCACTATGGCCTCCCTACTTGGTACTTTCCTTCCCAGGAACCATCCACTGCTACTATTGTGGCATCAATGACCAACTGGATTGGGCCCTGCGCTTTTTGTGTCATCAGAGAAAACTAGAAAAACCTTAGGTCTCATGGGCGTCTTTTTTTTTTAAGGTTTATTTTATTCCCATTTGAAAGAGAGGGGGAAGGAGAGAGAGAGAAAGGGGAAAAAATCAGTGTGAGAGAGAAACACTGATCGGCTGCCTCCTGCACACGCCCCAGTGGGGAATCAAGCCCACGCCCCAGGCATGTGCCCCAGCCGGGAATCAAACTGGGGACCTTTAGGTTACAGGATGACATTCCAACCAACTGAGTCACACTGGCAAGGGCCATGGGTGTCTTCCATCTGGGCCTAGGCTGGTTCCCCTGATCCCTCCTCAGCAGCTTCTGCTTTGGACCTGTCCTGGCTTCTTCCTCTGATCACACACACCCTGGTCTACTCATCCCAGGGTGCTGGTCCTACTTATGCCCCACATCGGCACTGCATCCAGCCACAGGGAGCAGGAAAGAGGCCGAGCTGGAAGCTGGGCCCTGGGTGTGAATCCTGATGCTCTACTCTCTAGGTGCACATGGCCTTTGCCAAGGGCCCTCCGTGTCTGGTGTCCATCTCTCATCCATTCAGTGGGCCCAAGGAAGGAAGAGTCTCTGGTTCTAAAATGATCCTACAGTTCCCCTTGGCACTGTCCAGAAGCTGCTCTCCTCTGCGGATCTGTAGGGGCTACAGAGAGTTGCCAGACTGAGCACATAAATAGACAAAAAAAAAAAAAAACCCACACAAAAACAAAAAAAAATGCTCAAATGTACACCTTTTACAAAAGTTTTCTCAAAAAAGAACCTTGATGACATCATGCTAAGTGAAGTAAGGCAGTCACAATAGGACAAATATTTTAGGATTCCACTCATAGGAGGTCCTTACAGTAGTCTAATTCATAGAGACAAAAACTAGAATGGTGGTTGCCAGGGGGAGAGAGGAACGGGGAGTTAATGTTTGATGGGGACAGACTTCCAGTTTGGAGAAGACAGAAGGAGTTCTGGAAACGGATGGTGGTGATGGCTGTGTGATGTGAGTATGTTTAATGCCACTGAAATATTAGAATGCTAAGGTTTTTTTTCAATCCTCACCAGAGGATATGTTTATTGATTTTAGAGAGAGAGGGAGGGAGAGAGAGAAAAACATCAACCGGTTGTCTCCCGTATGTGCCACAAACTGGGGATCAAACACACAACCCAGGTATGCGTCCTGACCAAGAATTGAACCTGCAACCTTCTGGTGGACAGAATGATGCTCCAACCAACTGAACCACCTGTCCAGGGATAGGATGTTAAGATTTATGCTGTGTGTATTTTAATAAATAAAAATTTAAAAGATATAAACCTTTGTTGATTTTATAGTTAATTAATTTTAAAAACAGATAACAGGCTTAAATACAAAATGTAAAACTAAAAACCTTCTAGAAAAAAGTATAGGAGAAAATCTTTGGGACCTACAGCTGAGCAAAGAGTTCTAAGACAACACCAAAAACACTATCCATGAAAGGAAAAGTTGATACATTGGACCTTATCAAAGTTAAGGACTTGCTCTGCAAAAGACCCCCTTGAAGAGGACGAAAAGTCCTAGCCTGGGGGGAAAAATTTGCAAACCATATGTCTGACAAAGGACTACCAACTAGAATATAGAAATCTCAAAACTCAACTGTAACAACATAAACAGTCTAATTAGAAAATGGGCACACGACGCTGACAGACATACATAGATGTCAGACAAGCACACGGAAGATGTTTGACATCATTAGCCCTCGGGGGATGCTACTTAAAACCACAGTGAGATACCACACACACCTATCAAAATGGCAAAAATGAAAGACAGTGACAATGTGGAGACACTGGATAATTCATACGTTGCTGATGGGAAAGTAAAATGGCACAGCACTCTGGAAAATAGTTTAGCACTTTAATTTAACTGGGACTGCTGTTTTTGTGTTGTTTAATCTGGCAACTATATTCCTGGGAAACTCTCCAAGGTTAGAGCAGATATTTGTCATTTCATTCATACACTCAACAAATACTTCTTGAAGACTTACTATGTGCAAGGCACTGCTCTAAGTACAGGGGTAGACGCATGCCATCCCTTATGGTGCTGACATCGTAGTGGGGGAACAGGCAATAAAGTCACAAAAAGCTATGTTAAATAAGATAATTTCATAATGTGATAAAGGTCACATAGAAAATAAAGCAAGGTGGTATACAGAGAGAGATGATGTGGACACAGGGGAAGAGAGCCAGGAAGGGCATTTGTTATGCAAAGATTTGTGGGAAGAACAGAGAAAGTGGCATGTGCAAAGGCCCTGGGGCAGGAAAAAGTTTGGTGAATGCTAGGAGTGTATGGTTACAGACAAGGTTGGCATCTGTTTGTCCTAAGTACCCTGTGTGTTCCCCCAACACACATGTCAGACCTGGAAGACCCTTCTGAGACCATAAGGTCCCACCATGGAAGAAATCAAGGCCATGGAAGGGTGAGGTTTGTCCAAAGCTGCCCCTAGTGCAAGTCCCTTATGATCTGGCCAGGGGCCTTTCCAACTGGGAAGGTGAAAACACATATCTGCTCCTGGATCCGGGGCAGAAATGAAGATTATGGTGGCCTGAGGAGGCTTCCCCACAGGCTGCCCTGGTCAGCCAGCTTCAGGCCAGGCAGAGCCTGGCTCCCCAGGCCCTCAAAGTACCACCTCTGACCACTCTATCTGGTCAAATATGCAAGTGGCCCTCAGGACAGCAGAGACAAGCATAGCTGAGCAAGCCTTATCAGGGCCCCACCCCAGCAGCCTGGCCGGGTCCCTGGTGTCCCCTGACTCATAGGCCTGCCTGCAGCCAAGGCAAGGTGGGAATCCAGCTCCCAGCAGCACCCAGACTAGACAGGGCAGGGCAGGAAGGGACAAGACCGGCACCCTCTGTGAGCAAGAGGCTGGGCAGGGACTGCTGGGAGGTGACTTCTCACTCAGGTGGAATTCCATCCCCCTGAGCTCACCTCCCTGGGAGCAGGCAGCACATTCCAGTAGGGGCCAGGCCTATCCCAGCTGGGCCCCATCCCCAGGGCTGCCTCTCTTGAGCTCAGTCACCACACTCCCAGGAAGGGGTTGCTAAGGGCCCTTCCCTCCCCCGAAGCCCCCAGAACTCCCTGCGCACTTTACTCTCGGTGTACAGCAAGGCTGCTACAGCACACCCTCCCCACAGGGCAGCCAGGACACCCAGGGCAGTTGCCACACTGCTCAGCCAGATCACAGCGGGAAGGTGATCTCTCAGCCTAGCTCTGGGGAGGTCAGACCCTCGCTTTTTGCTACGGGGCACCCTGAGGGCCCAGGCACATACCCAAGTGGTCAGGAGCAAGGACAGCCACCTAGTCCGGGATAACTAAGGCTTAGTGTATATCAGTTCTAAGTTCCATCCCTACTTGGGGCTTCAGTTTCCCCATCTGTCAAATGGGACTATGATGCATGGAGCACCCCCAACCCGCTGCCCAACCATGTGTTTTTAGGACTTAATGATTTTATACGCACTGTCACCTCTGCCTGAACTGCCCTTTCCTTTTCCACCTGTCTTGCCCACCTGGAGGACTCCTACTCATCCTTCGAAGCCCTTCTAACGGTCCCTTCTTCTTCCCTTAGATGTCTCCAGAATTCTCCTCAAGGAAAGCACTCCATCCTCTGGGCTCTTCTGAGCCTTCTGTGTGGCATTTCCCCTGTGGTGTGAGCCCTAAATCATAATTTTTGCTCCTCTTATCTGACTCTTTCACTAGCTGAGTACCTTGAGGACAAGAATCATGGTTTGCTCATCTCCCCACTGCAAAAAATCCTGGAAAGAAGTCATTCAAAGCCACAACATTTCTACCATCCAAAGATTCAAACTCAACACTTCTGATGTCTCTCTCCCACCCTACCAAAGACCCTATGATTCCAAATCCCACATGTGAGAATGAGAACCTAATATTCCACATTCCCAACCTGAACAGTCTGTGATCTCAATCCCAAAACATTATGGCCCTAAAATTTCAATAGGGAAAGACTCTAATTTCTATCTTCTTACCTAGTCATTCGGGTTCAACCCCGCAGACCGCACCGTTGCATGAGACAATGAGGGGAGAAAAGGCTGGTGGGCCCACAGAGGTGTCCCACCTCCCCAGCCCCATGGCCCACTTCCACAGGCCAGCGCTGGGTTCTGCCCAAGGAAACTGGAGACCTATCATGGCAGGATGCTGCCACAGCATTTATTCTCCCCGACCTGGGAGTTGAGTCAGTGGGCTGCTCTGGGTTTCCCCTCACTGCGCCCGCCACCACCTCTGCCCCTCCGTGCACACACCGCATCCCCTCCCCGACTTCTCCTGCCTCCTCCTTTTCTCACACCAGCTGCCAACAAGCCCTAGAGTCTGTGGTCAGGTTGAGTCTTGTCTCCTCATAGCCGGAGTGGGGGAGCCAGTGATAAACACATCTGTGATCCTTTCCAAGACACTCAGCTAGGAGTGGCTGCGGGCTGGCTGCTTTTCTTCTGTTGGTTCCCCACCTCTGCTGCGTGAGTGCATGGGGCCCACGGAAGCCTACTGTGGGGGACGTTCTGGGGTGGGGGCCCATGCCTTCAAATAAATGGCACATAGCATGATCCCAGGGGACCTTCTGTGTATGCCCTCACCTGGCCTTGACCAGTACCTGGGATCCAGAGAAAACCGAGGGTTATAGTCCTCATTTGACAGATGGGGAGACTGAGGCCCCAAGCAGGGATGGGACTCTGAACTGATATACCCTAAGCCTTATATACTCCGGGCTAGGTGGCTGTCCTTGCTCCTGGCCACTTGGATATGTGGCCAGGAGTGCTCTGTAGCAGAAAGGGCCAGGTTGGGAGACCAAATTCCTGCTGTGATCTGGCTGGGCAGTATGGCCACTGTCCTAGGTGTCCGAGGGCCAGTGGGGCCCCCACACCACAAAAAGGCCAGAACTACAGTTGGTTGGGCCTTTTCCTCTGTATGTTGGGGAGTCCCAAATTCCAGCTCTTGGCTCTGGTAGAACTGCTGTCCAGGAAGCCACCTGCAAGCATCCTCACAAACCAGAATGGAGTTGGGCAGGTGGGTGAGATCCACCCAGCTGGTTTCCTTGTGCTGGGAGAGCACAGCCTGTGCTCAGTTTTCATGCCCCACCCAGGGCCTCACTATGCCTTCTGGGAGTCAGTGTCTATGCCCTCTGCCCTTCCCTATCCCTGAACTATTAGTGGTTCCCCAGTGACCGTAAGGTACTCAACCATTCACTCTCCACATATACAGAGCAACTCTGTATGCCCGCCTTTGGGGTACAGCTGTGAATGAGACACATGCAGTCCCTGTGCCCTTCAAGCTTACGATCTGGTGTGGAGTGGGGCAGGAGGGTGGCAAGCCCAGGAACAAGATGACATGTGAGAAAATGCTAGGAAAGAATTGAAAAGGAAGCTCGTCTGAGGAGGGAGCATCTGAGCTGAAACCTGAAGAGCACCTACAGGAAGATCTTGGGGGTGGGGTGGGGCGTGTGTGGATCAAGGCCTAGTAGGCATGGTCTATGCAACTCATGGGCCTAGCAGGTGACCTTGCAGGCTCTATGGCTGCTGTTACCCTATCAGGGACCCACAGACTAGCCAGTCTGGGCCCCTGAACTTGCCCCAAGCCCCCATCTCTGAGCCTTTGGCCCCTACCTCCCCACACCAGACCTGGGTTGCCTTCACCTCTATTCCCTGCCTAACTAAACCTTACTCGTCTTTGGGGGCGTACCTCCTGCAGAAAGCCCCTGAGGTTGGTCTCATGACATCTGACAGCTTCCAGCATCTGCACCACCCTAGAGCTGCCTTGAACAGCAACCACAGCCATCACATCCCTGGAGCTGTGTGACTTATGAAACCCTATCCTACTTGATATACACTGAACCTTTCTTACCCTAAGCTAGGAATTCTCTTCTTTAAATCTCACAGTGGCCCTACCAGGTAGCCACAGATGAGAAAACTGAGGCTGGAAGAGGGAATCTACTTGTCTTACTTTTTTCTGTCCCCAGGGACTGAGAGCTTCAAGGGCAGAAGGGAGCCTGTGATCTGTGACCTATGCCCTAAGGAGTGATCTGACTACAGAAACCAGGAGGAATGAATTGCTGAATAGCCTGGAGGGACTGCTGGCCCTGGGCAGGAGCTTCCAGACACAGGAGGTAGGGCCAGGGAGGGCCTACAATTTACCCCAGGACATCATCTTCCCAGACCTGAGGCAAGCAAGGTGAGTGGCTCTGCAGGTGTGGACTCACCGTGGACTCCTGGGAGGCTCTCACACACAGGATGTGGCCAGAGGCTAGAGAAGAGGAGGGTGGTGGGCTACCTGAGGACTGGAGGAAGGGCCGGCTTACTCCTTCTCATTCATCTGCAGTGGGGGACCTTGCTTCCCTCCAAGGCATACAGGCTACTTCCCAATACTACTTACTAGACAGGCTCCTTCCTGCATGACACATTCCCAATACTTGGAATTATAGCCACCCTGTGATGCAGACTAATTGTGTGCCAGCCCTGAGGTAAGTGTTCTCCTGCCTTGTCTCCTTCAGTCCTCACCTCAGCCCTGAGGACACTCTTGCCAGCTCTCCTTCCTTCGTGGGAAGGAATGAGTGACAAAGCTGAGATCTGAACCCAGGCAGCCAGTGCCAGCCCACAGGCAGCCCTCTGACCACCACGCCGCAACAGCATGTGGTGAGAAAAGATTGCCAACTTGAAAGCCAGACATGCTTGGTTCTTATTCTGGCATGCTTATTAACTGTGGGACCCTTAGCACATTACTTAACCACTCTGTGCCTCAGTTTCTTTGCCTGTAAAATGGGGATAATGATACTATTGTTCTTTGAGATGCCTTGAAAATTAAGTGATCTGATATATCCAGAGCTAGAAGGCTGCCTGGCCCACACACATGCTCTAGCAGAACAAGATCTGCACCACTTACATCTGTCGCCCAAGCGGCGCAGCTCACAGCCCGCACTTAGCCAGTAGATTTATATGTTTGAGCCTCTGGAATTTTTTTTTTTTTTTTACCTTTTCTACTGGTGACTATCAGCTTGAAATGCCAACACTTTTTAAAAAATTAAGTGATTGTACATGAAAACCTGAGTCTAAAACTAGAATGTTTGGCCACAGTGGGCTGGCACTCCCGCACAGCAGCAATGACCAGAGTCAAGTAGGCGGTCTGCACGCCTTGGTTCAACATCGCCTTGTGCATGGTTTTCCAGGTCTTTGTCACTCTTGTTCCTGCTCAGCCCCCATGGGCACCTGTTTCTGTGGCCCCCAGAGGTGTCAGCACAAGTCCTGTCACTACAGTTGTCTGCCCCGCACCTAGACAGCAATAAGCCCTCCCTCTCTGCCTGACCTGGCTCAGACACTTCTCTACAGAGCTCCAACCTGACATCTGAGCTTTTCCTCACCAAACGCACCTCCTGGGCCTGGGGATTCAGAATGGGTTCTGAGCACCTCAGCCTTCAAAGGCCATCACGAGCCTACACCCAACCTCAGGCCACAGCTCAGGGCACTACCAGAGTCAGGAAGCCTGGACTTAGGAGCTTTGAGATGCCTGGCCAAGCTGCCTCTGCCCAAATACTTCCTGGGATAAAGAGCTCACTTCTTTCTTGGTAACTCACTGTATCTCATGGCTGTGGCTTGTCCTCACACTGGTTGGACCTGCCTCTCTGGGATACCCCTCACCCTGTGGGCCCTCACTCTGTACTGGGGGCCTGCAGACCCATCTGCTCCCTTGCCTTAGGACAGTCAGATTCCCATTAATCACTCAGCCCCCTTTCTATCCCAGCCATATCCGCTACAAATATCCTAGAACGTCCCTGGCTCTCTTCCAGTCTGAGCTCAGAATCCAGGAGACTCTGAGGAGGCAATAAAAAGAGCATGGCCACCTCCTTTATTTTGAGCTCCAGGTTGTGGCTGAGGTGATCGATGACAGGTTAGCAGCCCCACTCCATAGGGATGACTCCTACTGAACTGATCTCAACCCCTCCCCACAATCAGGGTTTTCTACAGCTGATTTGTGGGCCCAAAGATAAGAGTTCCCATGCATCCCCATTTCCATCTTGCTGAATAACATCCAATTTGTTTGAACAGATTCAGTTATTCAACCTGTCTACTAACTGACAAGCTTCATGCCATCCTCTGATCCTGACCAGCAGTAAATCAAAGACAGAACCAAGCTAAGGGCAGAGCTCTGTGGCTCATTACCAGAGACCCAACACCAACCCTTAGGAATAAGCTGTTTTGAAGCATCTCTGCCAGAGCTGCCAGCGCCCCTCCCTGGCTGCCTACCTTGCGGCCTGCCTCGTTATTGTGTAAGTTCATGAGAGTCCTGGCATTCTGCTTGATCTCCCGGGCATCCACAAAGACCTTGGCGAAGCCGATGCCGTAGCGGATGTCGGCAGAGCAGCCACCCCACTTCCAGCCCTCGTCCCGGTGGTACTGGCCTTGCTTCTCCTTGTCACAGCCACAGTCACTCAGGTTTCCCTGTGTGCAGGCAGCTGTGATGGCGTGGGCCACACCGGCAGCTATGATGGCGTACGTGAAGGCAGCCTCCCGGCTCCCTGCAGGAGAAGAGTGGAAAGACTGGGGTCAGGTCCAGGGCATCCTGGGAGAAGACAAGCCTCCATAAGACGGTGGCTGAAATCACTGCTAAGGCTCCACAAAGACTGACCAAGTATCTATTTCTCACCTCCAAGAAAGCTCCATCTTGGATGATGCCTGAGTGCCCACATCCTGCACATACTCACTGCATGTCCTTAGGGAGCTGACAGGGCAGGAGAGGAGGAAGACAGTGGGCTCGTTGCCAGGCTCTGGCAGGCTGCACGAAGGTCTCTCTGTGGATCATTACCCACTCCACATCACACTCAGATTAGCAGTATAAACTACATGCCACAATGCCCACAGCACCTGGCAAAAAACTTCAAGGCAGTATTACTTACCCACCTGCAGACTGCACAGTCTTTGAGCCAGAGATTGGGGCTTAAATCTCAGGAGCCTCAGTCTCTGGTCTTTCAGCCAGTGATGAGCCCTCACTGTGTCTCAGTGCTCAGGCGTATAATGGAAACTCTGCAACAGTACTTTTCTCATGGAGATGCAGAGAACAGTAAGAGTTTGTTCTATAAGAATGGTTTTAAGAGTGTTCATTTCATCAGAAGAGTTGTAGGTATATTTCAAAGTAGAACTGGTGATTTCTATAAAGTCTGAGTACTAAACTGAGGAGCAATTGTATAAATTACACACTGAAGGGAAGGGAAGGTCTCAGTGAAACTTGTATGACTTTTATATTTCTATGCCATCAAATATAGTCTAAAATATCAATTTTGTAATTTTCTGTTTAAATGGAAACTATTGAAACCGGGTAAAGACACAACAAAGAAAGAAAATTACAGGCCAATATCTCTGATGAACATAGATGCTAAAATCCTCAACAAAATATTAGCAAACTGGACCCAGCAATACATTAAAAAGATCATACACCATGACCAAGTGGGATTTATTCCAGGGATGCAAGGATGGTACAATATTTACAAATCAATAAATGTGATACCTCACATAAAATGACAGACAAAAACCAAATGATCATATCAATAGATGTAGAAGAAGCATTGATAAAATCCAGCACTGTTTATGATGAAAACAACAGCAACAACTCAGTCAAGTGGGTATAGAGAGAGCATTCCTCAACGTAATAAAGGCCATATATGAAAACCTACTGCCAACATGACACTCAATAGGCAAAAACTAAAAGTGTTTCCCTTAAGATCAGGAAAAAGACAGTGGTGTCCATTTTCACTACTCTTATTCAACATAGCACTGAAAGTCCTAGCCACAGCGACCAGACAAGAAGAAGAAATAAAAGGCATTCAAATTGGAGAGGAGGAAGTAAAATTGTCATTATTCCCAGGCAACATGATAATGTACATAGAAAACCCTGTAGGCTCCACCAAAAAACCACTTGACCTGATAAATGAATTCAGCAAAGTAGTGAGATACAAAGTCAATATTCAGAAATTTATGGCATTTTTATACTAATAAAGAAAGAGAAACTAATAAAACAGTCCCATTTACTGTTGCAACAAAAAAATAATAATAAAGTACATAGGAATAAATTTAACCAAGGAGGTTGAAGACCTATACTCAGAAAATTAGAGAACACAGAAGAAAGAAATTGAGAAAGATACAAATAAGTGGAAGCATATCCTGTGTTCATGGATTGGAAGAATTAACATAATTAAAATGTCCATACTATTCAAAGCAACCTATAGATTCAGTACAATTCCTATTAAAATACCAATGGCATATTCCACAGATCTAGAACAAATATCCCAAAAATTTATAAGAAACCAAAAAAGACACCAAATAACCTCAGCAATCTTGAGAAAGAAGAACAAATTTGGAGGGATCATAATACCTGATATCAAACTATACTACAAGCCCACTGTAATCAAAACAGTCTGGTCCTGGCATAAGAACAGACACCTAGATCAATGGAGCAGGATAGAAAGCCCAGAAATAAGCCCATGTCTTTATGGCCAATTACTATTTGATGAAGGAGACAAGAGTATACAATGGAATAAAAGTAGTCTCTTCAATAAATAGTGTTGGGAGAACTGGACTGGTACATGGAAAAAAATGAAACTAGACCACCAACTTACACCATACACTTGAGTCAACTCAAAATGGATGAAAGGCTGAAATATAAGTCATGATACCATAAAAATCCTATAGGAAAGCATGGGCAGTAAAATTTCAGGTATCTCGTGTAGCAATATTTTTACTAATACATCTCCTAGAGCAAGGGAAATAAAGGGAAAAATAGACAAACGGGACTACATCAAATTAAAAGCTTCTGCACAGCTAAAGGGACCATCATCAAAATGAAAAGGGAACTGACAGTAGGGGAGAACATATTTGCCAATGATACATTGGACAAGGGTTTATTCTCCAAAATATATTCCAAAATACTATACATAAAGAACATATACAACTCAATACCTGGAAGACAAATAATCCAATTAAAAATGGGCAAAGGACCTGAATAGACACTTCTCCAAGGAGGACATACAGAGGACCCAGGGACATACGAAAAAATGCTCAAAATCACTAGGCATCAGAGAGATGCAAATTAAAACCACGATGAGATATCACCTCACACCTGACAAAATGGCTATCATTAATATATCAACAAACAAGTGTTGGAGAGATTTTGGAGAAAAGGGAACCCTAGTGCACTGTTTGTACGAATGCAGACTGGTGCAGCCACTGTAGAAAACAGTACGGAATTTCCTCAAAAAACTAAAAATGGAACTGCCTTTTGACCCAGCAATTCTACTGCTGGGAATATACCCTAAGAATCCCCAAACACTAATTCAAAAGAACCTATGCTCCCCAATGTTCATAGCAGTGCTATTTACAATATCCAAGATTTGGAAACAGCCTAAGTGCCCATTAGTAGATGAGTGGATACAAAGAACTGTGGTATATTTACACAATGGAATACTATACAGCAGTAAAAAACAAGGAATTCCTACCTTTTGCAACAACATGGATGGACTTGGAGACTGTTATATTAAGTAAAATAAGCCAATTGGTGAAAGACAAATACCATGTGACCTCACTTACAAGTGGAATCTAATGAGCAAAATAGACCTAGAGGCACAGAATCATGGAACGGTCTGATAGCAGTAAGAGGAGAGGAAGGAGGTGGGGACTGATAGAAAGAAGATGAAGGTCCCTGGCTGGTGTGGCTCATTAGTTGAGTGCTAGCCTGTGAATCAAAGGATCACCAGTTCGATTCCCAGTCAAGGGCACATGCCTGGGTTGTGTGCCAGGTCCCCACAAGAGGCAACCACACATTGATGTTTCTTTACCTCTCTTTTCCCTCCCTTCCCTTCTCTAAAAAATAAATAAATAAATTCTTTTAAAAAAAGAAGATGAAGGGATTAGTCAAAGAACATATATGAAGGACCCATGGACATGAACAATGGGGTGGAGACTGACTGCGGGTGGAGAGGGACAAAGGAGGAAAAGTGGGCCAACTGTAGGACAACTTTAATAGCATAAACAATAAAATTTTTTAAAAAGAAAAATAGATGGACACTGTTGGCCTCCTTGACCCTACATGAAAGAACTGATATTTTAAGTTGATTATTTTATTTTAAATTATTCCATCCTAACATTTAAAATTTGGTTGAATGCTTTTCTTGTTAAATATTGAAAAAATAAAAACTAGAAGTTAAAAATATTTTACCACTCTCAGTTCTGTGCCTGGCTCCTGGCACATGCCTGACACAGCAGCTCTTATTCTCTGTCAGCCCTATTACTGCTGCTGTGTGTCACCTGCCATTTATAGGTTCACCCATCCTTCCTTGTTAGACTGTGAGCATCTCTAGAGAAGGCTGGGATGTGGCTCCTTCACATCTGCATCCTCAGGCCTTGGTCAAACACAGAAGTCAGGGGCTGGGGGAGGGGGAAGAGGACTGCTCAAAATCAGGGTGGAAAGGGGCAGGTACATCAACAGGAAGGAGTCTGAGGAGATGCTGAGAAGTCACTTTCTCACAGGTCTTCCCAGCTATTTGAACATGGCCCTGCCGGAGGGTGCCGGGGCTCTTAGTGGGGGTGGAAGGGTCCTGAGTTAGCCAGGATGCAGGACTGCTGCCACCCACACCACACTCTTTGCCTCTTTGGGCCTCTGTCTCTACACCTGCAAAATGGGTTCACCGCAGCATCTACTGTACAGAATGGAGATGAACCAAGGCAGTCTGCAGGAAGCCCTACGTGCAACGTGAACCCCAGTGAGCAGTTAGCAAGTTGGCTCTCAGTGCCAGGGTGGATAAGGCCCAGGGCAGGCAGCCTGTTGGAAAAGGTCCCTGAGCCCAGAGCAAGCCAACGAAGCAGCACTGACCAGGCATGACGGGTGGGGAGAAGTGTTTAAAGATGTTGGGATGAAGATGTCTTAAGCAGCGGGGGAGGAGGTGGATAAGGCAACCTCCAAGTTGCTTTGAGGCTCCGGTTACTCTGACCCACACTCAGACACACCCCTTCCCCACCCACCCATCATCTACTTCATGGCCTCCCTCACCTGGGCTGCTAAGACACAAACAACCTGTATGCCCCTCCCCACACCCCAATCCCCACTCCCCACCCTGCAGACACGTAAGGCTGTTCAGCTGTGGACTAGGTGGCTTCACTGTGCCAGGACCACTTTGCTCCACCTTCCATGCCAGCCTAGCCACAGCACCCCTGTTAAAACGGGGGATCAAATTCCAGCTCCACCACACACCTACCAGGGTCCTGACTCTGCATACATTCTCATATTGGTATTACAAACCATATGTGTGTGACACACGCCTGACAGAGGGCTGGGACAGAGCCATGTTGAAGTGGGCAGCCACTGGGTGGACATGCACACAGGTCTGACAATTTGGCAGGCTGGACACCTGACAATACACTTGTTATGCAAATTTAAAAAATGGGGCACGAGACCTACCAATGCTTGTCTGGGCTCACAGAAAGGCAAGGGAACCTGCTAGGGCCATGAGATGAAGACAGAGCTGACCAGATAGGAACAGAGCGGCCATCTCCTGTTGCTGGGCCCTGCGAAGGAGAGAGCTTTGAAATTTAAGGTCATGAGGGCAGGAGATCAGGCCTCAAGACCCACTGAGCAGGACATTGGAAAAGAGCACTTAATGGACAGACTTCCAGGGAGAGGGAGAGGGTAGACTGAAAAAATATGCTCCCCAGCCCAACAAAGCTGGGCGACTAGCAGGTGAGTCTGACTTGGCTAGAACAGAAGGTGAGAGAGTGAGTGGTAGGCAACCAGAATCTCCTGGGATCTGCAAATTCATTCCTGCCTCTGTGCAGATTTAAGGCTTAAATTTATTCCCCTGCATGTCCCAAGGGTTCCCAAGCCAAGAGGGAAGACTGGTCCCAGGCCAGTGATTCCCTGAAGGGGAACAAAGATAAGGGCCCTGGGCAAATGGACAGAGTGTCAAATGGACAGGTAAAAATGTACCAGAGGGGACAGCCAGCAGTAAGATTAGACTTCCAAGGACATCAGAAAAAAGAATAGTCAGATGGAAAGTATAAAGAGAGCAGGATGGGTGCTGGGGTCTCCCTGCTCCATCACTTCCTACCTGTGTGACTTTGGCCAAGTTGCTAACCTTTCTGTGTTCCAGTTTCTCCACTATAAAATAGGAAGGCTAACCACCCACTTATTTAGGGCTAGAAAAAAATTAACCAAGGTAAAGCATTTAGCACAGAGAGGCATGAGAAAGTAGTCACATTTATTGCAATGTCTACTGATGACAGCAGTAACAATTCCTTCTAACAGAGCTATGAGGTAAGGACTAGGCATCTTCATTTATCTTCAATTACAGTTGAGGAAACTGAGGCCAAGAAAAAGGTCTGTCTTGCTTCATTCACCCAAATGGTAGACTACAGAGCTGAGCTGCAGACTCTGCCTCCAACACCCACAAAGAACAAAAAACTGTACCCAGGGGTTAAATGACTCCAAGAAAGGAGAATGGATCCCTTAATCAGACCAAGAGTGGAGTATGCACATTAAAAAGATTATATACCATGATCAAGTGAGACTCATCCTAGGTACCATCCTAGGATGGTACAACATTTGCAAATGAATACATGTAATACATCACATAAACAAAAAGAAAGATGAAAATCACATAATCATATCAATAGATCTGGAAAAAGCATTTGATAAAGTACAGCACCCATCTATGATAAAAACACTCAGCAAAGTGGGAGTAAAGGGAGCATTCCTCAACTTGGTAAAGGCCATATATGAGAGACCTACAGCCAACATTATACTCAATGGGCAAAAACTAAAAGCTTTCCCACTAAGATCAGGAAAAAGACAAGGTTGTCCGCTATCACCACTTCTATTCAATCTAGTATTGGAAGTCCTAACCACAGCGATCAGACAAGAAAAGGAAATAAAAGGCATCCAAATTGGAAAGGAGGAAGTAAAACTGTCACTGTTTGCAGATGACATGATAGTGTACATAGAAAATCCTAAAGACTCCACCAAAAAACTATTTGACCTGATAACTGAATTTGGCAAAACAGCAGGGTTCAAAGTCAATATTCAGAAATCAAAGGCATTTTTATGTACCAAGAAAGAAAGATCAGAATCAGAAATCAAGAAAAAAATCCCATTTGCTATAGCAGCAAGAAAAAAAAGAACCTAGGAATAAGCCTTACCAAGGAGGCAAAAGATCTACACTCAGAAAACTACACAACACTGAAGAAAGAAATCATGGAAGACACAAACAAATGGAAGCATATATCGTGCTCATGGATTGGAAGAATCAACATCATCAAAATGTCCATATTACCCAAAGCAATTTATAGATTCAATGCAATCCCTATCAAACTACCAATGGTATATTTCACAGATACAAAACAAACATTTCAAAAATCTATATGGAACTGTAAATGACCCTAAATAGCCGAAGTAATTCTGAGAAAGAAGAACAAAATAAGAGGGGTCACAATACCTGATCTCAAACTGTATTATAAGGCCACTGTAATCAAAACAGCCTGGTACTGGCATAGGAACAGACACATAGACCAATGGAACAGAATAGATAGCCCCAAGTCTTTATGGTCAATTAATATTTGAAAAATGGGGAAGAAGCACAAAATGGAGTAAAAATAGTCTCTTCAACAAATGGTGTTGGGAGATCTGGACAGCAACACGCAAAAGAATGAAACTCAACCACCAATTTACACCATATACAAAAATAAATTCAAGGTGGATAAAAGACCGAAATATGTCATCACACCATAAAAGTCCTAAAGGAGAATACAGGCAATAAAATCTCAGATATTCCACACAGCAATATTTTCACCAATATGTCCCCTAGAGCAAGAGACATAAAGGAAAGAATAAACAAATGGGATCTCATCAAAATAAAAAGCTTCTGCACGGCTAAAGATAACAGCATTAAAATGAAAAGAGAACCAACTCTATGGGAAAATGTATTTGCAGATGATACCTCAGACAAGGGTCTGATATTCAAAATAAATGAAGAACTCACACAACTCCGCTACCGGAACACAAAAAACCCAATTAAAAAATGGGCAAACACTTGAACAGACACTTGAACAAAACACTTGAACAGACACTCCTCCAAGGAGGACATACAGAGGGCCTAGAGACATATGAAAAGATGCTCAGCATCACCAGCCATCAGAGAGATGCAAATTAAAACCACAATGAGATACTGCTTCACACTGATGAAGATTGCCATCATAAACACATCAACAAACAACAAGTGTTGGAGAGGATGTGAAGAAAAAGGAACCCTAGTGCACTGTTGGTGGGGATGCAGACTGGCGCAACCACTGTGGAAAACAGTATGGAATTTCCTTAAAAAACTAAAAATGGAACTGCCTTTTGACCCAGCAATTCCACTGCTGGGATTATACCCTAAGAGCCCTGAAACACCAATTCAAAAGAACCTATGCACTCCAATATTCATAGCAGCACAATTTACAACAGCCAAGTGCTGGAAACAACCTAAGTGCCCATCAGTAAATGAGTGGATTAGAAAACTGTGGTACATTTACACAATGGAATACTACGCAACAGAAAGAAAGAAGGAATAAGTGAAATAAGCTAGGCGGTGAGGGACAAATGCCATATGATCTCACCTAGAAGTGGAATCTAATCAACAAAGCAAATAAGGGAGCAAAATACAACCAGAGACATTGAAATAAAGAACAATCCGACAGTAACCAAAGAAGAGGAGGGAGAGGTATAAAAGGGGATAATGGTGGGGTATATCAAGGAACATGTATGAAGGACACATGGACAAAGCCAAAGGGGTGGGTTCGAGGGTGGGAGGCAGGGATGGGTGGGGTGGGGGTGCATGGTGGGGTGAAAATGGAGACAACTGTACTTGAAAAACATAAAAAATAAAAAAATTTTAAAAATAAGTAGTAAGTGAAAGAAGGAAAAAAGAGTGCAGTTTGCAAATTGAAGGGTCAGGGCCTGGCCTCATCTGAGACATTCCTTTCTCCCAGGCTCCTTCTTGCACCTGGGGCCAGGGGTAGGGTAGGGGCAGTCCTACCAGGTGTTTCCTGGTAATTTTTTGTGCATGGGCCACCAAGCAATGACTGGCCCCTGCAGTCTCTCTGAGCTCCATGACTATGCAGATAACGAGGGACAGAACTAACAGAACACAGTGGTGATGGCTTCTGTTCCCAGCAAGATCCTCATCAGATCCCCTGAGGTGGGCAAAGGACAGCTGCACAACAACACATTTAACTCCCCTGGGTTCAAGGTGGACCTCCAGACCTGAGTTAAGTCTCATCATGGGCCTTCCCCTCAGCACCTGCTGCCCCTGAAAAGTGATGGCAGTGGCCTAGAGTCTCAGAAATGTTGAGGCGTGGTCTTTCTTGGCTTCAGAGTTCCCAGGGACCCAGGTACTGGCTGCTAAAGTCTAATGCTTCCAGATGCTAAAGGATCACTGTTGACCTCTGCCAATGACCTCGACATTGGTCTTGCCCACCAACATTAGGCTGGCACTGCCCAGTCCCTCCTCCTTTCTTCCCTCCAACACTGACAATTAAGGAAACTTCCCTGGGCATCAGGCTGGCTGTATAACTAAGGTCAGACCTATTAACCTCTTTAAGTCTCTGTTGTTTACTCTGTGAAATGGGAATAACAATCTAACCATCATGGGATACTGAGTGGACGGCATCACAGAATGAGGGGAAGTGCTGAGCCTAGCACCAGGCGAGTAGTAAGTGTTCAGTAAACACCAGCCATTGTTGCTGTTATTATTACCACTGTTCCATTTCACCACATTATGCTCCATGATTCCTTGAAGAAAAAGACAGCCTCATACAGAGGCAAATGTATGGGGCTGATCCAATGTCTGTCTGCCCACCCAAATGAATTCACAAGGGTACAGGGACCATGTCTATCTTGCTCCCACTGTTTACAACCCCCACCATAATGTGTGAGGGTGAATGAATGAACAAACCTGAATTCCAATTTCAACACTGCCAGACACAGCAAGTCACTGAACCTCTCTTAGCCTCCATTTCCTTACCTGTTAGTATCTGCTACCTTGTGGAAAGTAGACATCACCTAAATAAACAATAGTATTATAATGACTGCAATGGGTGAAATTACAGGTACTATTAGAAGGTACAGAGAGAGGCTTCCCCTGCTTTAGTTTTCTCCATTACCTTCCTTCTATTTTAGACTTATTTGCTTGTTGCCTGTTTCTCCCACCACACCTACCACCTCCATTGCCCCTCTAGAATATAATTTCCTTGACGGCGAGCACTTTGTCATGTTCCCTGTTGTGCATACAGTAAATATTTGTCAAATGAATAAATGAATAAATGAATGAATGAATGAAAGCTCCAAACAGTGACCAAAACCATAGGACCTTTATTTAGTGCTTCCATGTGGATGCTTTGGAAAGTGTGCTCACAAGTTCCTAAAGAGAGCAACCCAAATGAAGTTCGGAGAGGCTCTGCAAGGGTACAGGGTAGTGATGAACTCCAGCCCATCCAGCATGACTGCCCCCAGGGTGTCAGCACAGAGTTTGCCGGAGGCTTGGGGTTTTCGTTTTGTTTTGGGGTGGGAGAGAAGGGTGGAAAGAAAGTAACATTTTTTGAACATATCTGTGTGCCAGACCCGCATTCGGCTCTCTGTGTGGTACTGTGCAACAGTCCCTTTGGAAAGATACCATTTCTCCACAATTTGATAGATAAGGAAACTGAGGTTCTGAGAAGAAATGTGATTCACCGAGGCCACCCACCTAGAAACAAGCCAGAACTGGGATTCTAGGCCCATGTTGGCAGTGTCCTTCCTCAGTCCTAGCCTACCTCCCTTCCTGGCTCCTTGCTGCATCTGACAGCTTACCATTCTTTTGGCTTAAGACATTGACTTTTATCGAAATGCCTTTATTTTTGTCAAGAGATGCCACTCAGTTGTTAGTAGTTAAGACTTACCAATTAATAATTTTTAAGACCCCATCAACTCAGATGAGCTAAGCTTGCTAAGCCAAGAACAAGGTTTGATGGTAGTGAAAAGGTAGAAATAGACCCCAGAATCTTCTTTTTTTTAGACATCAATGTGTGGCTGCCTCTCAGGCACCCACCACTGGGGACCTGGCCCTGCAACCAAGGCATGTGCCCTGACTGGGAATCGAACCAGTGACCCTTTGGTTCACAGGCTGGCGCTCAGTCCACTGAGCCACACCAGTTAGAGCAGATCCCAGAATCTTAAAATCTCAGACTCTCAGGGTGTGAAGCCACATTGATCTCCAGCCATCTATACCTTCTTCACCTTATCCCCCGCAAGATGACTAACAACTCCTTCTTTCATTAGTGGGGAAACTGAGGCTTAGAGAAGCCAACTTGCCCTGGATTATTTATCTGCAAAGATGAAAACCCAGATGTCACACAGTCTCTAACAACTCCAGAGGACTCCCTCAGACCCTGACCACACTCAGCGTTTGGAGAAGGACCACTCTCTCAGCCTGTGAATGCCCCCTGCCACCAAGTTGGGTGATTTCCTGAATGACATCTCATTTGTCTTTTACAAGAAATCTGCAAGGATGGTTCAAAGACATGTTTTATTGTTGCAGAAATGGAGTGAGACAATACACCCAATGGCACATGGTTCATAATAAGTAGAGCAAAGTCATAAAATTGTTTACTATTTACCAGGCTCTGTTCTAAGCATCCAGTATAGATCAACTCACTTCATCCTGCAATAGTGCAATGAGGTGTGGGCCATTATTATCTACATTTTACGGATATAGAAATTGAGGCCCAGAGAGGTGATGTAACCTGCCAAGGATTCTAACTTGGTCAGCCCAACTCCAGCATCTGAGCTACTCTCTCCCTCAAGGGCATGATATCCACTCCAGTCTTACTGACCTCAGCCCTGGCTCTTTCCTGGATCTACCCCAGGGGACCAGTGAGCAGCAGACACTGCACTTGGCCACCACTGACCATGTGCCCTCCAGTAGCAGAGCCGCCCCTCCTCTGCCCTGACCATCCACCTCTTACCTCATGCCCATGAGTAGAGGAAGAACCTGCAGCAAAGTCAGCCCCCACCCTTGGAGGGATCTAGACATGCCTTGACATCATGGGGAACAGACAGAGAGATCAAATCACTCAACAGCAGCTGAGGGCTCTGAAGAATGCAGAACAAGACAGTGTCTGAGTAGTGGGCATCTGGTGTGGTAACTTCTGACCAGGGAGGAGCCAGCTATGAGGCTTTCTGTGCATGGAGAGAGGGCTCTGGGCCCAGGCAAACTGTTTGACGATGGCCCAGACATGGTGTAGCCTGTGGTGGGAGCAGGTGAGCTAGGGGCTGTGGGGGTAGCTGAAGCTATAGAGAGGGCAGTGGCAGGTCCTGCTGGCCCCTACCATTCTGCGCTGGGCAGAAAACCCAATGTCCCTGGAATCAGAGAGTAGACTCCCATAGCCACAGACATGAAGCCCATGGTTCCTCCTGGGACAACAGGTTCAAGGCAATCAGGAGACTTGCCCAAAGTCTCCAGTGATTCAGTGAGACCAGGGGGATTAGAACCAGGGCCTCCTGGTTCCCAGTATAGATCCCCACCCTCATCTCCAGCACATCCTTCTTAACTCTTAACCCACCCCTATCTCAAGTAAAATTTCCATCCATAGCTCGAGTGGCTTCAGCTCAAAACTCCAATAAAATGGAACTTGTCAGTCCCTCCTCTCTGCTCCTTATTAAGCTTGATGACCCTGAGCAAGGATTCTGCCTCCCCTGAGTCTTAGCTTCCCCGTCTTTGAAATGGGAACCACCAAAAAGACACTTCCAGGTGGTCCTGAAGATTCAATGAAACTCCTGTGTAAAAAGCCCAGGCCTCTAGAAGTTGCCCAGTAAAGATCCATATTATCACTGAGATGAAAATGAGGAGCCCAACTGACGCCCTCCACACATTCCAGCTCCATAACAATCCTGGCGGGTACAGAGGAAATAAACTGATGTCCAGGCCTGCCCGAAAGATTCCATTGCACCACCCTGTGCAGCCACTGTAAATGGTTTGCACCGGAATATTATCTGGGTGTATTTACGGTATCTTACTGGAAACCACAAAGTGCATTGTATTTTTTTTTCTTTTTCTATTTAAAGCCAATGGGTCAGAGAGTGAGCAATCTGCAGTGACACAAGCTAAAATATATGATGATTTGGAAAATATACAGATGGAAAAAGGTTGCTTTTGCCAACCCTGTGGCAGGACAGTTCACAGCCCCACTGGGCCCAGAATGCCACATCTGGCTGTCTTCATCTAAAGGAACTAGAGAGCCTCTCAATGAACAACCAGGAAAATTGGGGAAGCAGGGAGTATGTGTCTGCGTTGAGCTTGGTTAAGGCAATGGGCCACCGGAGATGGGACCTAGGGGAGGGGCACATGCGGGCCCCCATCCTTTAACCTTCCTTCCTACCTAGGTTCCATCCGAGGGTCTCTCTTTCTACCAGGCAAGGCAGAGAGCTCTGCTGACCTCCCATCAAGGATCAACACCTGCTTCTCCCTGCCTCCATGCCTTTGCACACTTTGTTCCTTCAGCCTAGAAATGCCCTTCTTCTCCTATCTGCTTGGAAACAGAAAATATAGCCCAGTGGTTTCAAAGCAGGGCCCTGTAGGCTGATAAATCTGGGTTCACATCCTGGCTCCACTTCCCAGTGGCTGGATCTTGAGTAAATTACCTGACCTCTCAAGGCCTCAGTTTCCTCATTTATAAAATGGGAATAATAAATACCTGCCTCCTAAAGGGAGTAAATAAACCAAGGCACATGATATGCCTGCACAATACCTGATAAGGGATTAATAAGCAGCAGCTCTTTTTTTTAAAAGATTTTATTTATTTATTTTTAGAGAGAAGGGAAGCGGAGGAGAAAGAGAGGGAGAGAAACATCAATGTGTGGTTGCCTCTCATGGATCCCCTACTGGGGACCTGGCCTGCAACCCAGGCATGTGCCCTGACTTGGGAATCGAACTGGTGACCTTTGGTTTGCAGGCTGGTGCTCAATCCACTGAGCTACACCAGCAGAGCAGCAGTAGCTCTTATTAGGTGCATTATTGGTTAATCATACCTATCAAGATGCAGCTCCAGTGTCCCTTTTCTGAGAGACCTTCCTGAGTTCCCTCCCTCTGCTTGTGATCCAGCACCTTAGCTGTTCTTATTTTGTGTTGAATTAAATGATCTGTCTCTTCCCACTAGGTTGTGGTAACCTGGATTATTTATCTGCAAAGCCTCAACAGTTGAATGAATGAATGACTGTGAATGTAAAAGTGTCTATGTGTGTGTGTCTGTCTGTCTGTCCACCATATGAAAACTGGACTTATCTCAAAAATAGTGTCAGGACAAATAAAACTCAGGATGGCATAAGGCTTGCAAAAATGCAAATGAGAGAAAATGTCCTTTGTTAGCTTTGTTCCAGATAAGAATAGGGAAAGAAAAGGTCTTTGCTCAGGCAGGATGGCACATTGTTAATGGCAGAAAGAATGTGGATCTGGCCCCATCCCTCACTTCTGTCTCTCTCACTGGAAAGGTCTTCCAGTCCATCCCTCTGAGCAGTCCTTAGCTCACCAGACATGTACTCCATCCACTCTCAGAGCCTCAGAAGGTTAAAAAGAAGGATTTGTGCAAGCCATGCATGTTCCCAGACTAGGGACCCTAGGCCAGCCACTCGCCCAAGGCAGAGAGAGGGGAACTGCTGAAGTGACTGCTCAAGAGGAGAAATGGTGACAAATGTGACAGCAGAAGAATTCCAGAAATGCACCAAAGTTACCCAGTCTGTAGAGGAGGGTGGCCCCGGAGCTGAATCCTAGGTCATCTGTGCCCATCCCTGGAAAAATTCCGGCAGGGAAGCACCAAACAGGAGGTCATGAGTATTTGGGAAAGAACGCAGCTGTCCCCAGGAGCACACATCAGGAAATCACCATTTCTTTGTTGACAATAATGCTAGAGACAGAGCAAATCTCTGTATGTGCTGAGAATTTGATTATCTTCCCACTTCCTGTCCCCGCCTGAGACAGGGGAGAGAAACTCTTCCAACATTTCCCCTCTCAGGCAACCCCCAAGTCTTAAACATAAAACCCTGCAGCGTGACTGTCCCCACCTCTCTCTCCAGCCTCCTTCTGCCTTCCCTGCACCACATCCTGCAGTGCAGGTGCCCAGTGACTCTGGACCCCTGGCTCCTGGCTAGGTCACACCTAGGAGCTTTCCTTGGCAGCTCCTCTCCTGCCACCCCCTTCCTCTCCTGGGTTGTGGGCCAGCCCATTTCAGGTGATCCCTGCAGGCAGCCTTCCAGGCTCCAGTCCACCTGCTCATCCACCCAGGGCCCTCTTCTCTTCTACCAGATCCCAGAGTATATTGTAGCCCTGACCTTGTGGTCTGTCCCCACTAGTCCATGAGCCCCGAGGGATTCATCAGCTGTTTACCACTCAGAAGATTCTAGTTAATATCTGTGGGACAGATAAATAGATAAATGGATGGGCACATAGGGTGGGGAGGCATGGTGTATGATCCCATGAACATTAATTTATACAAATTCAAGAAAATGCACATAGGGAAAAAGAAATTAAAATACTATATGTGTGGGAATATAAATTGGTATACCCACTATGGAAAAGAGTATGGAGGTTTCTCAAAAAATTAAAACTAGAATTACGTTATGTCCAAAAAATCCCACTGTGGGTATACATCTGAAGTAAATGAAATCACTATCTTGAGGAGACATCTGCACTCCCATGTTGATTGCAGCATTATTTACAACAGCCAAGACATGAAAACAACCCAAGTGTCTATTGAAGAATGAACAGATAAAGAAGAGGTGGTACATATGAGCAATGGGATATTATTCAGCCATAAAAAAAGAATGAAATCTTGCCATTTGAAGCAACATAGACGGACTTTGAGGACATCATGTTAAGTGAGATAAGTCAGACAGAGAAAGACAAATACCATATGATCTCACTATATGTGAAATCTAAAAAACTCAAAAAATACTATATGCATATTTTGGACGTGTGCTCTTCATTCTCTACACCACTGTACAAACCTTATATGGCCACATGAATGTTTTACTGTACTTGTATATAAAACCAGGTATTCTGAATGTTGTGGCTTATTTAAGGGACTTTCCAGGGTAATATGGACTAGAATTGTATTTCACCATCTACAGCAATGTCAGAAGCTAGTATGTACCTCTGCTGTAGCCTTGGGGAAAGATGTTGGCTTGGGGGTGAGTGAATATATGTTGGTGGATTCTGATTAGTGCAAAACCCACATGATAAGCATGGTCACCCTGTGAAGATCTCCAAAGCAGTGTTTCCTGACGTGGGTGCCTATGAAGAGCAGCTCCACCAGAGTGTCACTGAGTCTAAGGTCAGAGAGGAGTGGACCCTCCAGGGGAAGCTGCTCTCTTGTCTGCAGGACTTTTCAGAACCTTTAATTTGCTGGTAGAAACTCTGGCTCTCTTGGGCAGGCAGTACAGTGCTCTGAGTTCACAAATTTATCATTCCAGGACCCCCCCTTACTTCCCCAGAGAACCTGGTGGGGGTTGAGGGAGTGGAGACTAGTGTTCTGCTGAACAGCCCCTGTGAACAGATCCTCTTGAGTCATTGGGGAAGGGTCTTCCCTAGGCCTTGACTTACTCAACATTTTTATCCCACTGGAAGGCAATCTAGAGTGGAATGGAGAGCTAACACAATGCTAGGCTAAAATGGATGAACATGAAAATGTGCAGGAATGAATGTTCGATCTTGTATTTCACTCAGAAATGAAAAGTCTTCACTCAGATAACAGAGAGAAGAGAGTGAACAGAACGTTTACTGTGTGTGAAGTGCCACCCAGACCTGAGAGTCTGCAGAACAACTGTTGGCACATTGGGCAGAGAGGAGCTGAACTGCCTAGAAGTCATGCATTTCCTCATGTGTTTCCTGAGCACCTACTGTGTGCCAGAAGAACATGACTGACAGTCCCTGGCTCCATGAACTTCCCCATGTCTGGTATGAAGACTGATGCTGGGCGCATTATTACAAAGTTAGAAAAGTCATTTCTAAAAGAGGTAAGTACTGTAAAAGCAGCAGCACTGCATGAACTGTTGGTGTTGGGGTAAGGGCGCTCTCAGGCCAGGTGGTCAAGGAAGGCCTTCTGAAAGAAGCAGCATTTGAGTGGAGACCTGCATAATGCTGGGTGGGCAGGTTACCTGCCATCATTCAGCAGCTTCTCCCTGCCACTCTTCTGCTCCTCCTCATACTCCAGAAGAAATTATGGTAAGGGTTTGTCCCCACACCCACTGAGCCTATGGTGAATATGCCCTCAGGTGCCAGGCACTATATCAGAGGGCTTTTCTCCCTCAAAGAAAATACCTTCTGCCCAAGAGACAGATGATAACAACTCAACTATGGTTTATGGTGCACATGCAGTGTGCCAGGCACAGTTCTGAGTGTCTCACAGGGAATAAGTCATCTCCTCCTCTTATACCTAGCAGATAGGCACTGTTATCATGGCCATTTGATCAAGGTCTTTGTCTGGGAAAAGAACGGAGCAGGTGGCTTCAGGGCTGAACCACTACAAAGCACTGCAGAATGAATGAATAGATCAAGATTACACCTTAAAGAAATGAAGTGATATGAAGAAATGGGAAGGTAAAGGATGGATAGTGATGGGCATCTCCACTCCATAGGAGAGCCATGGAGCTTCTCTTGGGGTGGTGACATGTGATCTCAGAATGGAAGAACAGAAGGGTACCCAGGCAGAGGAAACAGCCAGGGCAAAGGCCCTGAGGTTGAAAGCACTTTTACATGCTTAAGGGTCAGAAGAAGGCCAGTGGGGCTGGGGTGGAGATAGGGTTGGCATGCAAGTCACAGAAGTCTGTAAGGGTAAGGGACCAGGGGGCTTGTCAGCATTTTATTCTCCGAGGAATAGGAAACCATGGTAGGGTTTTACACAGGGATGTCATGATCAGAGCAACATGGGAAAGACGCCATGCTGAATGGCCATGTGGACTGGGGAGGCAAGAGTATATTAGGAGGCTGATGGAGTTGTCTGGGCAACAACTTTCTAAAGATGGAGGTCTGAACCAGGACATGGTTGTGGAGGTGGTGAGAAGTGGACAGGCTGGTAGAGTCAAGATAGTGAGCTTAGATTAGCAATTGAACCAATAGCTCTCCCCATTCCATTCTACATCTTCCCATTCTGTTGCGACAAAAATCAAATCTAGAGAGGCATCCCCAGTTCCTCATGTTTATCTTCATCTGAGGTGGGTGTGCAGGCCTCAAAGAGATGTCCCCTGATGGCCCTAACCCAGCAGATGTCAGGACCTTACATCCTGTATAATGCTGCTGCCATCTGGCAAGGTGGGCCACGTGACTCCCCCATTCTGCAGATGGCCAGACTGAGATCAGAAAGGTGAGATACTTGCTCAGAGGCACGAGCAAGGGAGTAGTGGGGCTGGGATGGAAACCTGGCTGTGTGACTTGGATGCCTGTACTTGTTTGGCTGCCCCACAACCCAGCAATAAGACAAGGTTCTCAAGGTCATGGCACCCTCAGCAATCTCAAATCTGGCAGGTACACACAAACAGAAGAATCTCTCAGGAACAGTGAACTACTATTGATCTCGGTTCTGCCACAAAATAGTCATGTGCCTTTAGTCAGTCTCCACCTTGCTCCAAGCCTGAGATGAAGGCATCCCTTTTGGAATGGATGAGACCAGATGAGGTGGCATATGAAAATCACATGTAGGGGAAGGGCTGTGTCAGCTCCAGGCCCCTACTTGTCCTCAATGAAAACGTAAAAGACAAGAGACTGAAGCCCCTTGTAACCCAGCCTCCCTAAGGTGCTGATGAGCCAGCCCTTACTCTGCTCCCTGTACCATGATATAACCACGATGGCCCGAACTCAGGGGAGAATACACAACTCCAAGGAAAAATGGGCAAAAAGCATGAATAGGCAACTCCCAGAAGAGTAAACATACACAGCTAGTAAATGTAGGAAGAGATTTCAACAGCATCACTTCTCAGTGCAAACCAAGAAGTGCAAACCAAGATGATAGTGAGAAAGCATCTCACACCCATTCCTTAGGCAAAAATGAAGAAGTTCGGATGATCCCAAATGCTGGAGAGGCTATAGATCAACACTATTTGCTGATGGGAGTGGCACTTGGTACAATCACTGTGGAAATCAGGTTGATGTTCTTACCCTATGGCCAGCAATTCCATTCCTCTGTATGTATCCAAGAGAAGTGCATGCGTATGGTTGCCAAGAGACCTGTGGTGGCACTGTTAGTGACAGCAAAGGTTTAAGGCAGCCCATATGCCCCACAACCCAAAGCATGGGTGCACATTGGTGTCTATTTAGCACAGCTAAAATGAATCAACAGCCCTGAGTGGTGTGGTTCAGTTGGCTAGAGCATCATCCTGTAAACTGGGTTCAATTCCCAGTCAGGGCCCACTCTTAGGTTTGTTTGGCTGTAGTTGGGGTACATACAAGAAGCAACTGATAGATGTTTCTCTGCCTCTCTCCCTAAAGCACCTCTCTGCCTTTCCCTCTCTCTGAAATCAATAATCATGTCTTTGGGTGAGGGTGAAAAAAAAAAAGAATCAACAGCAGCTACCAGGAAGATAAATGAGTGAAAAATTCCAAAAGATTGCATATGTGATACTTTTCTTTATAAAATTAAATATTGAGTTGGCAAAAAATCCATATGTTTTTTTCTGTAAAATAAGAGACCCATTTTTCATTTTCACCAATAACTTTATTAATTTGAACATTTTGAGTATATCAGCTATTTCTCATACGGTATAATATTGATTGTTCTCAATTAATGTCTCAATTTGATCGCTGTCAACTTCAGCTGGGTACCCAACAGACCGTGGCGCATCATCCAGTGAGAAATCTCCAGTATGAAGATTTGCAAACCACTTTTGACACATTTAGTCAGCCACAGCATCTTCTCCATACACTGCACAAATCCTTTTTGCATTTCAGTTGCATTTTTACCTTTCTTGAAATAATCAAGCATAATATGCTGAAAATTTTGCATATTTTCTTCAGTCTTCATAATGAAAATGACTACACAAAAATTCACCAACTTCGATAAGCTTTTTTAAAATGCACACGATGTGATAGCTGTCACCATACAATCTAAGAAAATTATTTTGAATGAAATGAAAGACAACTAAGCACTACTAGAGCCATCTTACAGAAGAATAAAACAAACGAACTTTTTTGGCCAACCCCATACAAATAAAACCAAATAACTGACTTCTGAGGAATATATCAATATGATAAATTAGACACAAGCAAGCAAGGAATGGAAAACCCAAGATTCAGGACAGAGAAAGTGTGGCTTGGGAGGGAGAGACAGGGAATGCATGAAGGATGTTCACAGAAGTGGATGTAAATTGCCTGTCCTTATTCCAGCTGCTGTGTTGGGTGGCACAGATTCAAGGTGGGGCCAGGGGAGTTATTGTATTATTTAAGAAAAAAAGCCTGGATATGGGTGAATGTCTTCTTAAGCCCCCAAGGGCCACACTGGGTAGCAGTTAATAAAGTTGATGTGGACCACACAAACACCCAAATAATCCCTGTCATCTTAAGACCCTTGAATAGACAGCCTGTCATCTCCCCTGAGGCTGCAGGCCCCTGTTCACCATCCCCTTAGCAATCAAAAATCCATACAGTAGGACCACTGTTCCCTCAGCCTGGGATCCCATTAACTGACTGATGAAATTCTTCACACACTTAGAGACCCAGGTCAAGTCCACTCCTCCCACCTTGGAGTCTCACCTCCACACCCCATATGCCCTTCCCTTAAAGCACAGACCAATGCTGTGCTGTGGCTTCTCATTGTTATGGACCAAATTGTATCCCCCTTCCCCAAATTCATAACCCCCAGTCATTCAGAATGTGACTGTAACCAGAAGCATGACCTTTAAAGAGGTGATTAAGTTAAAATGAGACCATTAGGGTTACCCTAATCCAGTCTGACCGGTGTCCTTAGAAGAAGAGATTAGGACACACAGAGACATTGAGGTCTCTGTGAAGACAGAGTAAGAAGGTGGCCAACTGCAAGCCAAGGAGAGAGGCCTCAGAAGAAAGCAAACCTGCCAGCACCTTGATCTTGGACTTCCAGCCTCCAGAACTGGGACAAAATAAATCTCTGTGTTCAAGCTGCCCAGCCTGTGGTGCTTTCTTACAGCAGCCCGAGCTGACCAATAGCCTTACGAGCAGTCCCGCTCCCATGAGAAATTTTCTGGGTGGGGCTCCCACATCTGGCCAACAAAAGCAATGTTGCCCTTGGCCATTGTGATTGTTGTTGATGGACACACAATCAAAAGTCAAGCCCTGTTATCTGATCCAATCAGAGTAAACCATAGGAATTCTGCAGGTGCTGCCAGAGAAAGGTTAAGCCCTTTCTGCAGGACTTGAACTTGAAAGTGGTGGTGCTGGCAATGCAACAGCATCTCGCTGTTCAAAGAGGTGGCTCTGGGGTTGGTAGAAGCCAACAGCACCTTTGGTCCAAGCCATTCTGAAAGTCAACACCATCCCTGACTTTCCAGTTACTTATGCAAACATGAATTTACCTTTTCTTTTGAGGTGGCCTACACTGGGTTTCAGTTTCTAGCATCCAAGAGGGCCTTGCCCATAGCCATCCTCAAATCTATGCAGTAAAATTTGGAACACTCAGAAGGCAAAACAGAGCCATGAAACACAAGCAGAGTTCGGGACTGGAGTGGAAGCTGACGGGGCAGTGGAAGGAGAGCCTTTAGGTCTCATCAGGGGATGGAAAACATGTCGCGGACTGGATTCCCACCCCAGTGTCAATGTTCCCCTCCGTCCTTAGTTACAGATTCTTAGCTGGTCTAGCTGTTCTGAATAAAAGACAATATTTCCACCTTCCCTTGCAGCCAGGTATGGTCATGTGACTAAGTTCTAGCCAATGAGATGTAAGCAAAACATGGGCTGGAGATTCTGGGAAGTCTCTTCAATGGCCGATGTGTCCTGCTGCTTGGAGTGTGAATTTTATGGCCAGAGCTCCCAAAGTCAAACACTGCACTCCTGACCTCTCACCCCACAAGGCAGCTCTTGTTGACTGATCATTCCTGGAAAGAGGCAACCCCATCGGGGCAAGAACGCTGATGAAGAGCCCAGAAAGCCTAAATTTGAGACTTGCTCATGGTGTCCTCAAGCGGGACAGTTGTTTATACACAAGGAAACCAAGGCTCAGAAGGAAAGTGACTGCTCAGACTTGCAGGAAGGGGTCCAATCCTGATCTCATCTCCTTGCTCCCACTACCACCACCTTAGAAGGACAACTCCTTCCTAAGTTTTAGGTTGTCAGTATCCCTCCATCCTGAAGCTCCTGTCCAAAGCAGATCTCCACTGCTATCACTCACTCACTCCACAGCCACCAGTCACCTCCTACCTGCAAAACTGGACCAGACTCCCAACTCCCACCCTTGTCCCTCCACAGTTCATTCCATTCCCAGTGCCCAGAGCAATTGTGCTAAACCTGAAGTCAGCCCCTGTCACTCTCTTGCTCTCCATTCAATGGAGGGAAATCCAAAATCCGGCCTATGCCTGACAGACGTAGCATTGTCCAGCTGACCTCTGAGCCTTTCTTTCTTCACTCTTTTGCTGTACTCCAGCTACACCAGCCTCCTTGCTGTTCCTCAAACATGCTCCTGCCTCAGGGCCTTTGCACACGCCATTCCTTTTGCCTGGCAGGCTCATCCCGTCAACATGCCTAAGGTTCAGCTACCTCATGAATTCAGAGGCCTTCCCTGACCACACAGGTAGAACAACAGCCTCCAGCCACAGTGGGCGAATGCATGAGTGAATCAATGAATCACAATGAATGAATGAATTCTGCACCCATTCTTTAATTCAGAATTCCCATTGGATTGAATGATATGATGTTGCCATTTTATGGGCCAAAAATCATTGTATAGTGGTTATTTTATACAATGTGACTTACTTTGGCAGTCACACCCATGCTCAAAATTTTCCAATTGCTCCCACCACCTAGAAACTCAAACTGCTCAGATTGACCACATGCCTCCTGGCTCTGACTCCCATTCTCTTCCAGAGCCAGGTGGAGTTATCCCATGGATTCTCTTGGACTCCTTTCTTTGCTTGAATTCCTTGAGGTCACCTCTGCCTCTCCAAGCCCTCCTCTTGAAAAAGGCTCCCTGCCTCAGGCCTCTGCTCCACTCAGAGTACATTGGAGTGTATACTGGACGGAGTCATCCTCCGCTTCAGCTTGAAATGGATCCCTCAGTTCTACACCTCCCTCCAGCCAGGGTTGAGGGTGTGCTGTTGGACGGCAGGGCCCCCAGCACCATGGCCTTCCACGGTGCCCCAGCAGGCACTATTACAATGACACTAGTGGGCTGGTTATTCCAAGACTGCAAACTGTGCTGGGATCAACCCAGTCCTGGGAGACCCTACAGCTCACTTTTGTTGACCTTGGACAGGTCTCTTCTGAGCCTCAGTTTCCCTATAATTGAAATAATGCCAGAGCACAGAGCTAGGACCCAGAAATGGAGGGCAGGGGTATGAGCAAGTGAAAGCGGAAAAACCACAGGTGACGACTAGGGAAGGAACACAAGACGGGGATCTCAGCGACTACACTGGAGTCTCAGTATTAATGCCACTTCTGGGCACAAGCTGGGTCAGTTCCTCTTTTCTCCGAGCCTTGGTTCTCCCCTTGAAAGGTGAGCCCTGGCACTGGGGAAAGGGGAAACAAGGGTAAGTGGTGCAAGGCAAATCCTATCTCACGAAGATGTTGAAAAGGTGTGCATGGGAAGAGGGCCTGCGCCAAGAAGCCACCACAACCCCGCCAACCTCATCCTGAACCTGGGATCCTGTTCTGCAGTCCCATCAGGTGTGAGTAAGAAGGCAGCTCCAGAAGGTGGTAACAAACAGACCTTTGGCGGGGCCGAGATGATGCTGTTCTTCCTTGTGAGAAGAAATGGGAAAACATTCACTGGTGACAGGGGATCCCGACACCCACTGAGTCAGCATTCCCAATGGATGAGGAAGAGATGAAGGCAGTACCAACTGCTTGGCTGATGGGATAGGGCTTCGTGGCTATCGGAGACTTCATACAGGGGGACTAGGGGAGGCTCTGTGAGATCAGGACATTGAGATGGAGCCTTGTGCACAGAGAATGAAGCTCAGGAGTACGGGGCTGTGGGAAAGGATCTGAGGCAGAAGGAACTCCTGCAGCTGTATTCCCAAAGCAGGACCCAGTGTGATATGTTTGGGAAACAGAATGAGGCTGGGTGGGCAAAGGGGAGGGAGAAGATGGGGGCATGTGGGGCAGAGGTTAGCAGTTGGGATTTCATTCTGATTCCATAGTTTTAAGCAGGGAAATGACATGATCTGATTTCCATTTACAAAGGATGACCCTGCCTGCAGAAGGATCTGCAGGAGGATCAGGGAGCAGCAGGATGATGGTGGTGGGGGATAGGGACCTGGCAGCCCAGATACATACACCAGCTGTGTGATCCAAGAGGGAAGAAGTGAGGACTCAGAGCAGTGGCTGGGTTTTGTGTGAACTTTTTCAGTAACCAATGGACTTGTTGATATTGGGGCTGATGGAGAGAGAGGACTCAAGAATGCCCAATGAGCAGTTGAGCAGGCCAGGTGAACCACTCCATCCCAAAGAAACCTGAGGCTGAGCAGACTTTCAGGGGAGTTCACAGTTCATAGCAAGCCTTCAGAGATCCTGGCCTGCCAGTCCAGACACACATAAGCAAGACTCACAACACGGCCTTCCCCTCACTGATCAGGGCCTCCTGGTGGCCAACCCCTTTCCACTAGGTTTTTCTCACAATTGTTTTGGAAACCCAAATGTGTGTCCTGACACTTTGTGCATGCCTATGTGTGCATGTCCAAGCAACACACAATTCCCATAAAACAAGGGTTGCAAATAGAAATGCCCACAGTGGCCAGGCAAGTCTTCTAAGGCTGGCTATAAGATGAATAATAGGGAGTGGTGGGGACTGTGGCAGTGAACGGGCCTAAAGGAAGTTGTGTTCTCAACTCTAGCCCATTATAACTATGGTGATACATGTGTAAACTTATTTTTTCAAAATAAGCCAGAAATTTGTATTTTTAGGTAAAACAGCTAATTTTAAATTTTAGGGTTCAGTTAAAAAACAACATAAGTGTTATCTCAGCCAGTTAGCATTTGGGCCATACACAGCTGGCATGGCCTAGATTCAAACCGGGAACTGGCCCTCATTAGACCTGAATTCCAGTCTCATATTGGGGTCATCCCAGCATGGGGCACCTTCAGGATCCCATATTGGGGTCATCCCAGCATGGGACACGTGAGGGGGTCCCAGAGAGCTCCCGAGAGAGTATTCTGGTCTCTGCTTAGCCTGTAAGACCCTGTCTGCAGTGTCTGGGGAGCACTTACCCACTTTGAGCTCCTTCCCAAAGACGGTGCGCTCCCCTAGCGCTGAGCAATTCCAGCGGCCATTCCGGAACTGAAACTGACACTCGTCGAGGCCCATTTGTGAGCCTTCTCCTATGACGATGATGGCGTCTGGCCTGCTCTGGCAGATCGCCCGCTGTCTGGGAGCCAGGCCTGGGATCTTGTTACAGATGATGCTGGCGCCCAGAGCTACCACCGAGGAGAAGCCACTAGAACAGAGAGAGGGAGAATTAAGCCCACGGGGTGGGGGCATGGCCTACAGGTTCTCCCTGGGTATTGGCTCCAGTCACCTCACCCTGCAGCTCCCAGCAGGAGTCTCCCAAATTTCTTGATACCCACACCCCCACCCCATGTTTATTCATTTGTGATTTCACAATACTAGTGAGGTGTGATTTCCTTTTCAATACCAAAAAATTAGGTGATGTATGTCAAACATAAATGTTGAGTGAACTAAGCAAGTTTCCTTTGTAGTTATGGTAGGATTCAATTGAGATGAAGTTTAAAATCACGCAAAATGAATCTCAATACTGTTTAGGAATCATCTCTATGTGGAAAAACTACAAAGGGAAACTATTGGGTTGGCCAAAATGTCCATATGGTTTTTTCCATGAAATAAAAGACACACTTTTCATTTTCACAAATAACTTTATTGATTTGGATATTCTGAGTATGTCGACTATCTCCCACGTTGTTTAATACTGATGGTCCTCAATTAATGTCTCGATTTGATCTTTATCAACTTCAACTGGTCTACCCGACTACAGAGCATCACCTGAGAAGTCTCCAGCACAAAACATTGCAAACCACTTTTGACACATTCAATCAGACACAGCACCTTCTCCAAACACCACAGAAATCTTTTTTTTGCATTTTAGTTGCACTTTCATCTTTCTTGAAATAATAAAGCATAATACGCTGAAAATGTTGTGTATTTTCTTCCATCTTCAGTATTAAAATGGCTGCACAAAAATTCAACAATTTTGACAATTTTTTAAATGCGTGTTAATATGACAGCTGTCATAATACAATCTAACAAAATTATTTCAAATGAAGTTAAAGACAACCAAACACTACTAGAGCCATTGTACAGCAAAACTGAACGAACTTTTTGGCCAACCCAATATAGAGTTTCACATAGCAGTTGACTCTGAAAGGGTGGTGGGTGCACAGATGTTCATTAATAAAGCAACTATTCATACATGGTTTATATACTCTCTGGTATGTATGTATATTTTTATTACCAAAATATATTTAAAGAGGAATTGTCAATAGAAGTTCTAAGTATTTTTTCCCCACAAGCCAATGGAGTACATGTATCTATGTCCCCTTCTGGACATGACAGACCTAAAGAAGCTTATGACTATTCTGGTGAAAGTCATTCACTGAATAGATACATACTGAACATCTATTAGGTGCCAGGCACTATGCTGGGAGATAGGCAAAGGCCCTGTCCTCAAGGAGCTGCAGATCTTACCCCAGATGCCTCATTCTGGTTATTCATATCATAAATGAATCCAACGGGCCATTTCAGAAAGTGACACACACTATGGAAGCAGTAAGTAAAGATGCTGTGATGGCAATTAGGAGTGAATTTGGGAGGGAAGGGACAGGGGCCACTTGAGCTGGGGTGGTCAAGGAAAGAGACCTCCCTGAGGAAGTAACAGTGAAGCAGAGATCTGATTGGCCAGCAGTGGGAAGGTCTGGGAAAGAGCATTCTGGCCAAAGGGAAGAGAAAATGCCAAGTCGTGGGAGGGGAACTGTTGCCAAGTGACAGGAAGAACCCCTAGAAGCTGGTGCAAACCAGAGCTTGGGAAGGAAGACACCCTGGGACAAGAGATAACCCAGAGCTGGAATTTTCTCAGAAAATTCCAGAAAGCACTGAAGGTCTGCAGGCATGATACTGACAGGATCCCATCTCTCCAGTCCCACAGGAGTGGGCTTGGGATGCCAGGCATACGGTGGTGATAGTGGCAGGGCATCGGTGGCAGTGATGGGGGTGGCTGCAGATGGAGCTGACCAAACTTGCTATGGACTGATGGACTGAAGGACTGATGGATAGGGCAGAGCTAAGTGGAGAGATGGCAAAAGTACAAGGGGAAGACAGACATTAGTGTGACTCGTGGCTATGGGCCTGAGGGTGTGGCCACTTCCTAATATCAAGATAACCCCAAACAGGCTCCACTAGTAACCCTGACGATGATGTAGGCCACTCATCAGCAGTTTCCTTTTGTACAATCCTCAAGACTACTTTGAAAGAGAAGATTTTACCCCAGATGCCTCATTCTGGTTATAATAATAAGAGCTTCCACTTAATGAGGGCCATGACCAGCCACTGGGCCAAGTGCCTCATGGTCTCCATCCTGGAGCTCAGGCGTGGAAAATTGTTCTGGAACTGAAATTTCTTAAAGCACAGTTACACTGTACCAACAGCACCTGAGGTCCCACTCCTTTCCAGGTGTATAACTGACCGCTCCTGTCCTCTTTCCCTCCACTCCTGCCTCAGGCCAGCCTTCTACCGGTCTCAGGCCCTTTGTCCTTGCGGGTACCTCTCCCTAGAAGCCCTCACCCCCTGAGCTTCACAGGCTTGGCTTCTTGCCATCATTTACGGGACCTCAAGAGTCACCACCCTGACCAACCCAGCTAAGGGAACCTGCCTCCCCACCCCACCCCTCCTAATTTTCCATCACAACCTCTATTTTGTTTACGTAATGCTCTTGCTACTCATGGTCCAGTCTTCTGAAATGTCTTAATATATTTGTTTTTAATTTTCCTGCTCACTTGATTATTGTCTTTCTCATTAGCCTGCAAGCTCTCTGAGGGCAGTGAGGCTGTCTGCCAGATCACTAAATGGCTACTGAATGAATGGCTTGTGGAGCTTCAAAAAAATGTCACTTAGGGGAGCACCTACTCCCCAAACATGCATTGGACACGTCAATTCAGGAACTTCTGCAGCATCCCTAACGTGTGCCAAGGCAATATTGTGGGTGCTGTCACAAACATTAGCCCATGTGGCCTTTCCAAACAGCCCCGTTGGGCAGGACCCACCCTACCCATTTGACGTATCTGGGAACAGGGGCTCACAGAGATTGAGACATGGAGGCTCGCAGGTGATGGATCTGAAACAGGAGCCCAGTGAGAGCTATTGGCCATTCATCTCAGCCATTAAAACAGAGTCTAATACAGAGCCAGGATGTTTGAAATGTTTGAGGAAGAAGTGGCATAGAAAGATTAAATGCATCTTCTGTCCACAAGTCAGAAAGAATCCTTGAACACCTAGCTGACCACAGGAAATCCCTATACCAGCAGAGAAGTGTAATGATATATTAGGGTCAAAAATTCACAGGAACAATAATGTAGCAGCTAAGAGGTCAAAGCTAGGGTGCCATCTACCTTTCCTTCACCTACTAGCTGTGTGATGTTGGGCAAGTTACATGCCCTCTCTGTACTTCCATGGCTACAATGAGAATATCGATAATTAGTCCTCACCTCATAGGACTGTTGTAAAAATTAAACGTGTTAAAACATGGAAAGTGCTTAGAAGATCTTGTTGTTAAAGTTGTTGTTGTTATTATTATTGTTATTATTATTATTATTGGATCTGAGTGTCACAAGTGCTTCAGTCACATAACCTATCCAGATAAAATAAGAAAACCACAGATGGCCTGCCATCAGTCCTGAGCAGGAAGGAACCAGTCACATCTGGGGAACTAGAAGGTCTGTTAGGGACTTTACCCCTCATGCCCGTTCTACAGATGGATAACCCGAGGCCCACGGCGCAGCGGAGCCTGGCTCCAAATCACCCTGCAACTCCTTCTCCCTACCTGGACCTCTCTTTGCCCCAAAGGGCGGCTGCTGGGCCGCAGGTCGGCTCCTTCCCGTGTCCCTCCCTCCGCGACAGCTGGGCCCCTGAGGAGTCACTGAGGTCTTGGCGCCGCCGGGAGGTCGGGAGGGCGGTGCAGCCAAGGAAGGTTATTTTCTGTTGTTTTTCCCTTTCTCTCTTCCCTTCCTCGTCCCTCCACCCCGTTTCTAATTAAAAAGGAGATAAAGCCGCGAGCGGCTAGCGCCAATCAGCCAGACCGGCTTCCTGGATGCTGGATGCGCGCGTGGCGGCGGTGCCGCAGCCAAGATGAAGATTACAGTAGGGGAAGGAAAGCTGCTCAGCCGAGGGCGAATCAATAGCACTTAAAACACGCCAGCAGGCAGGCAGCGCGCTGGCCCCCGGCCGCCCGCCCGCCCGCCCGCCGTTGCGGCTGGCGGGCCGCCTCGACCGCTCTGTGCGCACCTGCCCGTTTCCACTGCGGCTCAACTGGAGAAATCCCCGCTCCAGAGACGTGGGGTGGGCAAGGGGGGGAGCGATGATGACAAAACACAAAGGATTCGCCGTGCACCGCCCCTCGCCGCAGCCCCCGGAGCCTGCCCCTCTCCTGGCGGAGCGGTCGGGAGGTTCCCTCCCGGGGGTGGGGGAGCAGGTTGGGTGCAACCTGCCAAGATGGTCCATTAGCGCCAGAACCTCTATCAATCCCTAAAGCCCCCCACCCTCACCCCATCCATGCTTTCACACTCATTATCTCCTAAGTACAAAGGGTGACCAGCCGTCCAAATGCAGCTCCAAGACCCGTCCCGAGACGCGCCCTAGCCCCCCGGCCCCAACCTTCCAACCAGAGCACCGCCCTAGGCCCCACCTCGGCGGAGACGCAGGGCGAAGCGGAGAGGGCTACTCTGCCCTCGGCGGACAGACCCTGGCACCCAGTCTCAGGCGCGGTGTGTCCCGCCTCTTCGGGGCGCCGGACCCGCGCGCTCATCTCCCGCGGTGTGTCAGGCTAGCTCCCGTCCCACCTTTGTGTGTGCTTGTCTCAGCTGGTAGGCTTTGTCCCCGTGGCCTGGAAGGGGCTCTGGGAGTCTGAGGGCCCGTGGAAATCGTGTAGTGCCGGGGTTCTGAGCAGCGTTTGTGTGTTTTTGCCAGCGAACGTCCCTCCCTCTGGGTACCTGTTCCCTGTGGCACGGACCGGCCCCGCCTGCCACCAAGGACTGCCCCGTCTCTAGGAGCGGCTGTGCCGCGCCTTTTGGGCTCTGGGGTCTGAGTTCCCTCGGGGCGGTTGTGGTCCTGGATGGGGGCTCAGTGTTCCTGCTGGACCTTCTCGCCCGTGGGGCTGGCTATCCCTTTGCAGCGGCTAGCCCTCTTCTGAGTCTCCCAAGCTGGAGCGTCCCTACTGGAGGTCTCTGCTTCTGGGGGCTTCCAGACTCAGATGTCCTCAGGAGGGTGGTCTCCCTACACGTGCCTCTCCGGCTATGCGTACCCCTGGGGCGCCCGCCTGCGAGGGACTTTTGTGCGCCCATCGCTCCCGCACCGTGCCCACCCGGCCTCTCTGAGGGACCACGGAAGTTGGTGGCCAACGGTGGCTCTCCGGCGGCACAGTCTTTCCCCGGGCCACGCCAACTTTGCCGGGACACGCGTGCAGGGGCTGCGAGCGGCCCTTACCCGATCCGGAGGTAAACCAAACCCAGGCTGAGAAAGAGGTGGCCCAGGCAGCGCCGTGCTTTCCGGTTCATAGTCCCCGCTGGCCGCCGGGGCCGCGGGCCGAGCTGTGCTGATCCCGCCAGCCGACCCCGGTAGGTCAATCAACATAGCCCGCCCGGGAGGCGCGGGCCGAGGCGTCCCTGGGACTGTCCGTCCGTGCGCCCGTCCGCAGACTCTGCTCCTGAGCCTCGCGGGGAGCGCGGGATCCACGGAGCCGGAGGAGAGTGGGAGGAGCAAATGCCGCGCGGAGCGACGCCGGCGCGGCTGGGCGAGAGCTGCCGGTGCGAATGTGCGAGGCGCGGGGAGTGCAAGGATTCAGCACCCACACGCCCCTGCCTCTCCCTCTCTCCTTTCTCCTGTCCCTCCCCCGCCCGCCTTCCCTGAGCGCCCGCCCCGCGCCCCCGTGCCCGCGGGACCCTGCAGCTTGCTGCCGGCGCGCGCTCCCGGCTTGCCCCTTGCGCTCCCGCGGCGCCCTCTCCCGGCTCCTGGACGCTGAGCCAGGTCGGGGGAGGTGGGAGTCCACTCGATCCCCTGAGGTCTCTAACTCCCAAATTGCGGGGCGAGTGGGCGCCCAGGGGCTGCGCTCGGGGATGGGTGTGTGTGTTGGGGGGGGGGGGAATCCGACCTCCGCTAGGAACCTTTGGCCCTGGCCTGTCTGCCTGTCCTCCTCGCCTAGCTAAGAGCGTGGAGCTCTCTGTGCGGTGCTAGGTCTCACCCGCGTTCCGCCTTCCCCCGGGTTTTCGAGGCCTGCTTCGGGGGAGGACACCCCCTTCCTTAGGGCTTTTGGCGGAGCTAGGATAACTGGCTCAGCATATTCCTCCCCTACCCCTGTCTATTCTATTGGGACAGCAGGTGGGTGCCCAGGTCTGAAAGCGTCCTCTAGAATCCCGCTCCTAGCCGACAGTCGGAGAAGGGTTGAGGCCTGGATGCCTCGCACTGAATCCAGAAGTGGGGCGATGGAACCACCTGGGAACGCAGGGTTCAGACGGCTGCTCAGCACACTCTCGGGGCGACACCTGGCGGGCATAACAGGTGGTGCAGCTTGGCCTCACTCGCCAGAACCGCGTCCTGGCTGACCAAAGGCGCTCAACCGGTCCTGCGATACACCCCCATTTTAATGAGCTAGGAGCTATTGGACTCAAGTTTCAGCTGAAGAAGTTGAGGCTCAGGGGCGCGAAGGTGTTTTCCCAAAGTCTCCAGCTAGTGAGTGGCAGTGCCCCACTCTAGTAAGCCACTTCTACACCCCTAGGCCAGACCTGCCTAACCTCTAGAATTGCTTTTTCAAACCACACACCCATTCCTTGAAAACTACTGGTCATGCCTTCATTCACAATCCACAAATGCCTGTGCCAGGCGCCATGGTGGGGAACTGTGAGTACAACAAAGAACAAGAGAGATGAGAGTCGTTCTCTCTTAGAGCTTATGAGGGAGAGAGACCAAAAGTAAACAAATACATAATTTCAGGTATCCCAGGGACAAATGCAAGTAATAAAATAGAGTTATGGGAGAGACGACATGGGGTGCTGCTGGACAAAGTGGAGCCAGGCAGACCAGAGGGCAGAAGACCCACCAGTCCAGGTATGAGACGGTGGTGGTTTTGGTTTGGGTGGTGGCTTTAAAACATAGGCACAGAAGTATTTGACATGCCTCCCAATGAGAGGTGGGTTGTCTGTGCTCTCCTGCTTGAATCTGGACAAGTTTCTGAGGGCTTCAACTAATAAGGTTTGACCAAAGTGATGCTGCAAGACGTGGATGGTCGTGTCATAAGAAGCAATGCAGCCTCTGACTCAGCTGGAACACTCCTGTTTGAGCCCCCAATTACCATGGAAGAGTCTGGAAAACTCCATGCTGTGAGAAAGTCCGGGCATGTTTAGAAGCCACATGTAAGTGTCCTAGTCCACAATCCCAGCTGAGTTCCCACATTGGAGTCAGGTCGGCCCAGTGCCAGACAGCGGGCGAAGAGGCCTTCATCAGGTCATGTCTTCGAGTCTTCCCAGCTGAGGCACTGTAGGCAGCGGCTTCTGTAGTCATCCCCTGTGTGCCCTCTCCAAATTCCTGAGCCCCATAATTTGTGAGCATAATGAAATAGTTGTTTTATGCCACTGTGTTCTGGGGCCACTTGTTACACAGCAATCATAACTGGAACAACTACAGTGGAAGTGGGTGCAGAAAGCAGGGAAGATGCTGGGCCTAGGGCACAAACAGCACGGACAGAACTCGGAAGGACTCAGTGGAGAAGGGGAGGGAAAGAGAGTGAAGAGAGGAATGAACGATGACTCTTACGCTCGTTGGAGTCCTTGGATGGAAGAACGATGCGGGTGGGGGTTGAGAGTGAATTGAAACAGCAGAAGGTTTGGGAGGGAAAGTCACAAGGTTTGCCTTGGCCATGTTCTTCCTCCTCTTCCTCCTCCCGTATCACCCACAGACTCAGTCAGCATGGAGCTCTCAGCAGTCCACCTCCAAAGCACGGCTTGAATGTGCACTTTCTTCTCTATATGCATCAACATTCTCTTAGACCAAAAGTTCATTTGTGTCAGACTTATGACCAGGATATTGGGGCAGGGTTTAGAGACACAGCAGTGGGTCAGATCAATCCAGGGTCTGCTCTCCTGGAGTAACTAGTCTGAGGACTGACTGAATCATCAAACACAGAGACAGCACTCACTCTGTGCCAGGCACTGTCATTGAGAACTTCAGCACATTCACTCCCTGAATCCTCTAACAGCTGTTCTTCTCATTAATATTATCATTATCATCACAATCACCATCATTTTACAGTATGGGGAAAGCAAATCACGGAGGGACTGACTAAGTCCAGTTCCAAAACTCCCTCGGTCAGTACATGGCAGAGCTGGGATTTTAGCCTAGAGAGTTTTGGCTTTGACCTCTGTCCTTAAGCCCTCAATTATACCGCCATCTAATGGAGAAGACAGACGTGGGCCACTGCAGTAAAAAAGAAGGCATTAGGTATGAAGCTGGGGTATTCACAGTGGACTGTGAGCACACAGAGACAGAGGCTCCAAATCCAGCCTGGGTAAATCAGGAAAGGCTTCTTGGAGGAGATTTTCCTACACTGGGATCCAGAAAGAATGAGTTGGTGTTAACTAGAAAGAGGTTTTGAAGCCAAAGGAAGCAGAGCCTGTGGAGGTCTGATGGGTCTGGAGAACAGAGTGTTAGAGGCAATGGGGGTGAGGAGGATTGCAGAGAAGGGACCCAACATTTAGGGAATGTTAACAAGTTTGGGCTTTATATAAAGAGAAGCCATGTGTCACATGATCTCATCTCTTTTTCAGAAGGCTCGTGGTGGCAGTTCTTATGGAGAATCAGTAGAAAGGGGCAGGTGGTTGAACAGTTATCTGGAGAGAAAAGGCCCAGCCTGGACAAGGGCAGATGGCATGGAGATAAGTGGATGGAATTGAGAGCAGAATAGACAGGATTAGGAAGTCCCAAGGACATGATTCTGTCCTGTGGCAGAGTATGCAAGACTGGTGAAGACAACATGAAGCTTGGACAGGGGAGGAACCTGTCAGAGGGAGATGAACTTGGTCTGGGAGTTTGAGATATCTGTAGGTCACCGGAAGGGCAGCTGATTGTATGTGCCTGGCTCAAAAGGAAGGGTGTGGGCTTTCAAGGTGATGGATTTCCACAGCTGGAAGCGGGGTGTCCTTCACCCCAAGGCATGGATGGGGTGCTGTGGGAGGCCAAGAAGGCCCAGTGAGGAAAGCCTAGCGCAAAGCCCCAGAAACTCAGCATGAGAGCCAGCTGGGGAAAAGGAGAAGCTAAAGGCAATGGAAGAACACTAGCCAGAGAGGCAGGAAGCTATTTGAACTGTTGGAGAAGGGGTCGGGAGTCTGTAGGGTCTGACCATGCAGGGGAAGCAAGGACGAAAAAGGGCCCAAATCATACCCTAGCTTCCTGAGGTCTTTACAGTCTGGCTCCAAATTTCCCTTCCAGCCTCCATCTTTCCCAAATCCCCTGTATCCATATCACAAAAAACTAGTGGGTTGCCACTAACATTTACAAAATGGAAATAAACTAAAAAATTGAAAGGGCATTGCACATAACAAAGTTCTAACTGTGTGAGAGTATACTGTGTGTACAATGTGTGTGCATATATATGTTGTATATGTGTATGTTGTGAGTTGTCATTTTAAAAAGGTTGAGAGATTTTTATTCAAGCCTGTTATTCCTTTGTGTATGCCTGGAATGCCTTTCCCCTCTTTCCCACCTAGCAAACTCCTAACTCATCCTTCAAGGCCCACCCAAATAGGAACTCATCTGACAAGTCTTTCTTGATTAACCTTCTTTCTGGCCTAGGCACTTCAGTCCTTCCTCCTTCACACAATCATCAAACCCACACTGAAAATGAAGGTGTGCCAGGTCCTGTGCTGGGTGCCGGGCACAGCAGAAAACACCACAGACAGTACCCCCTCCTTTAAGGAGAACATGTTTCAGTGCATTTCTTTCTTTGTGCTCCATGACCCCTTAGCTGTGCTCCATGACCCCTTAGCTGGTCATGGCGGAGCCCTTCCCATCCACGAGATGTCTGGGTTCACAGCCTGCTCCCCTCCTTTACCACATGAGCTCCCTGCCAATAGGAACTTGCACCTCTGTATCCCAGCACCCAGCATCAACTGGGGACCATGGCTTGATAAAAAGATCATAGACTTTGGGGTCAAATTAGCCTGGCTCTGAGTCCTAGCTCTTCCACTTAACAGCTGCATGATCCAGGGAAGTTTTATTTTCTAAAGTTTTGGGGCTTTCTCTGGGGTTAATTATTTTCAGGTGATTTCATCTTGTGCTCAGTTGGGAGCTCCCCCATGGAGGAACTGTGTCTGATGCAGCCCAAGACCCCAAACCAGGTGTGAGTAACTGGCCATGCCTCTTCCGTAGGTGCTGTCCCACTTTCAGGCACACAAGCCCAGGACACAGGCACAGCAGGCCAGGGTCTTTGGCTTCTTCTGCTGAACACAGAAGGAGCGGCAGCCAGGGCTCCAAGGACTGCACTGACGATTACTTACAGCAAGCGTTGAGCTCTGCTCCTTACCAGACCCTGCTGTAAATGGGGCCTCCAAAGGGGTTCAAATTCTGGCTCCACCCTTTGCTATTTCCATGACCTTGGAAAAGTTACTGAAATCTCTCCTTGCCTCAGTTTCCTCATGTGTAAAATGGGGATGATAACCACTTCTACCTCTTAGGGTTGTAAAGTTTGAGATGCTCCATTTCAAGGGCTTAGAACACTGCCTGGAAATGGTGAGTGCTGTGTACGCATTTGTAAAGTTAAATTCATGGGGACACCGCAGCCACCACTTGGTGTCACCATCCATCAGGAAAGGATGTCCCCGTTTAAGACAGTTTCCACTGATGGATTCTGGGGCTGGGGTTGTAGAATATTTGTACTTGTGTCTTTAGTTTTCTTCATCTGTGCTTCTAAGAAAAGTTCAGCAACACAACCCAGAGGAAAAGCTTTTATTATTACTAAAGTATTTGGAGCTGCTGGGAGCAGCTGGGAGGAATGGAGATTCCCAGGAACCAGGCTCCCAGTGATCCGCATCTAAGGAAGGCTGTTGAAAAAGTATGGGCTCTAAAGCATCGGAGAGAACTGGGCACATGGAGCATGGGGCAGAAGCTCTTGTGTGGAAGCCAAGAGAATGAGAGTTTCCTTTCAGCTTTGTCACTGCTATGCAGCTTTGAGAAAGTCCCTAAAATGTAATTTCTCAGAGGTACCTTTGCAGGGCACTCAGTCTGAAGTAGCCTCGTCTCCAGCTACCTTCTCTCCCGTCATCCACTTCACCCCCTGTTCAGCTCTGGCCACTGCAGGGAAGCCTGCCTTCGTTTCCGTGCCCACACTGTCTCATCCACATCCAGCACTGGAAGGGAGCGCTGTGAGGCCAGGGCTAGCACAGTGTCCTGGTCACCATCACAGCTCAGTTCATAGCAGGAGCGGTGAAAGAATGCGCTTGCTGGGGAACCTCCACTAGTGGGGCCAGAGAAGGTCGCTCTGAAGGGGAGGCGTGTGCTGAGAACTGAATAACAAAAACACCCTTTAAAATTCCTTTTTCTCTAGATGCCATCCCTGGCAGACTCCCCAACCTGTGGTGTTCATCTCCAGGGCCCCAGTGCTGGCTCCTGTCACAGCAGCATTGCCCTGGGTGTTGGTCTGCCCCCCTCTCCTGACATGATTACCTCCAGAGGAGTGCCCACACCTGAGACAGAGGTGATGCTCACAGGATCCCGGGATAATCAGCCCACAGACAGCAAGGAGTTAGGAGAAGGAAGAATGGGAAGAAGTTTGCAGGAGCCTTTTAGGAGTTGATAGCCAAGCCTGAAAATATCATTCCATAGATGTGGGAAGCTGCTCATATCACCCACGCCTGGGAAAGGCTATGATACAGGGAAGGTGAGCCTGCATTACTTTGTGGCCACCCAGCATTCAGCCCTCTTTCTGTCTCCCCAACATCTCTCCACTCCTGCTGAGAATGGCCCTGCACTCTAATTTCATCTGCACAGTTTTCATCCACCTCCCAGCCCTGCCACAGCTATGCACAAAGGTCTGCTCACTGCAAGCCTCTGAGTCAGTGCTTAGCACAGGAGGGCCAGGACAGGCAGGGCCACAGCATCCTGGCTGGGGACAGTTGGAACAGAGGCATTGGGGCTGGCAAAGCAGCTTCTTACTCCTTCAGCTGCCAAAGTCCTGTTGACTGCCGGGCTGAGCCGCAAACCCAAAAGGCCCGTTTTCAGATTTGGGTAGAGATAGTGGAGTACAAAGGCCATAAAGAGACTCTGTTCCATAGATGGGGAGGCTGAATCCCAAAGCAAGGACGAGAGGCTCCCAAGACACATGGCCAGCTAGGGGCAGAGTCAGATAAGAAATGTTGCTGAGATCATTGGGGCAGCACACCTAGCCTTGAGTCCTGGCCAGCTACTTGCTGTGTGATGTTAGAAAAATGATTAATTCTCACAGCGTCAGTTTCTTCATCTGTAAAATGGAAATGTTAACAGTAATGCTACTATATGGGTTACATGCAATCATACATGTAAGGCATTTAGCAGACTGGGATTATATCATGCCTTCAACATATGATAACTATTTGGTGATGATACTGATAATGAAAATGATCATGACCATGACGGTAACGGTGTACGTTGGAACCTACCTCACTTAGGACCAGAAGGAATCTGAAAGGACTTCCTGGCAAAGGTGGACATAGCTTCTCTACTTAGAAGCACCTTCCCAGGTGCCAAGTCTGGCTTCACTGGAGCAGAGGCCTTCGGGGGTTCCTGCTGTGGCTCAGTACTGACCCAGCGTCCATGTCCTCTCCGTGCTGTCCCCATCGAGTGGTGGCCAACCGCGCACAAACCTCTCTCAGGAAGGGCAGCTCACTTCATTTTAGGGGAGCCCTTTGCATTGGAGGCAACTGTGGTTTTGACACAGCTCTTCAAACTCATGGGAAGTCAGCTGACAGACGTTAGAGGGACATTAGAAGGACTGGCGAAGGGAAGAGCAGGCTCCCACTTTCCTCCGGGCCCTGAGTTCTCCTGCTCAGAATCGGGGCCAGGCATAGCAGCGCTCGGTCAGCATCTCTCTGAAAGGGACTTCTACAGACTCTTCATTTTCCAGGCTCCAAAAGTGAAAATTTAAAAATTGTCTCATTTCATTTCAATGTAAATCTAATGTCCACAAGTTTTGTGCTATCAAGATGCTAACTTTATGACTGAGAGCTACTCTCCAGTTGAATTCCCTGCTTGTTTGCTTCTGTGTTTACAGTCAGGAGGTTATCGCCTGAAACCACAGTCATGATTCAGAGCGAATGAGAAGAAAGCAGAAATTGATGACCTGTACATAATGCGCTGAAGCCCTGTTCTGTATAAAGGCAGGGTTAGGAGGAACTGGGATAGAGGAAAGGGATAGGAGAGTTGATTCACTCAAGGCACAGGTAACACGTGGTGTTGAATTGAAAGGCTGCCTGGTGGTGGTGGGCAGCACCTTGGCCATGCTGTGAGCTGCCATTTGGCCTCAGCAAATCAGCATTCTATGTCAGACTGTTGATACCATTAATTTAAAAGTTAAGTTTTGTAATGTTGATTGTACTTGTCTAAATTAATCTGAAACTTACTGATTATAGAGTTGCATAAGAGCCTAAACTTAGTTCTATGATAGTATGTATTTAAACAATGGTAGAGTAAGAATTAGTCAGACCACACCTGTTATACACAGGCAACAGCATGCAAACAGCTTTCCCTTTTAAAAAGAACTACACATTTCTCACGTTTGTGAAACACATTTCCAAGGACCTGTGTATTTTCAAGGTTTGTGAGTCAATGGATGGGCCATTGGGTGAGTGGGGTTTTTTGCTGTCCTTGGGGTTAAGGTGTGTACGTGTACATGTGTACTCAAGGTTTTGCGGCATCAGAATTCCCTGGAAGGCTTGTTAACATACAGAGGGCTGCTCAGCCCCAGGTTCTGATATAGTCCATCTGGGATGGGGCCCAAGAATGTGCATTTCAAACAAGTTCCCAGACCGTGCTTATGGTCCAGGACCACACTTAGAGATCCAGAAAATGTTTCATAGTAATACTTTCACCCCAAATAATAGTGCAGTGCACAGACCCATGAGATGAGAGGCAGGAGTCAGATGAAGTCAGCCTCTGCCAGACCCACTATGGGATCCTGGGTAAGCCCTTTGCCCTCTAAGTCCTCTATCCTTTGTACAATGAGGAGTTAGTACTTTGTGTCTAGAAGCAAGCATGAGACCTGAAGCCTGACCTGCATTATGAGTTTAGAGCCTGATGGATTTCTTTGTGAGGCTTCATGTCTATGCAGGGAGCACATGGAGAGGGAGGGCAGTGGCAGTCTTAGCTCCCTGCTTTGGAGAGGAAAGCTGGTAGACACAGAAAGGCAAACTCCCATTTCAAATCCCATCTCTGGCTATGTGACTTTGAGGAAATGACTTATGTGCAAGGCTCTAAAGTGGAGGTGCTCATCCTCATACAAGGTCACTGAGAAGTCACTTCTGGAAAGCACCTGGAGCCAGTGGGAGCCCTTAGATAGATCTGAGTGCTCCTGTCACACTTGGCCTTTCTGACCACTGGCCAGATGACCCTGGGCTCCTGGCCACCTTAGGAGGAGGGTGCTTATCACAATTCTACCCCCAAGGTCTTCCTCAGGATAATCTGTCCTGGGTGATTCATCTCATGGGCTGGGTCCTTCCTCTCAAGGCTGAAATATCTCCCTCCCTTCACCATTTCTGGATCAGGTCTGTGACCCCCACCATGTGACTTCCTTCAGGACTTGCCTTGGAACCCTGCCTGCCTGTAGCCCTCCAGTCCCTGGCTAGTGACCCATTCTGGGCCTGACATATCGGGCACAGCTCAGCTGGGGAGGAGGAAGCCCACAGCTTGTGCTGGAGAGAAAGTATGTCCCCACATGTAACCCCCACCTTGGCCCAGCCACACCTCTCCATTCAGCAGGCTGGGTTTCCACTGTACCTCCTGCCCTAGCCTGGCCTGAATATCACAGGCACACACTTACCCAAGGAGGCTTCTGCACCCCAGGCTAGGGCAGAAAAGTTGGCCTGCATGCTCATAGAACTTACAGAAGCCATCTTTTTTCTGGAGCCAAGGACAGCTCTTTGGAGAAAAGAGAGATATTGGCACACATCCCAGTTCCATTGTGGATTTGCTGTATGATTTTGGGCAAGTGAGGCTTCCTCTCTGGATCTTAGTTTCTCTGATTTTAAATAGAAACATCTCCATCTCCAGTTGTGAGGATTACATTAGGTAATATAATACTGATGCCTGGACTCTACCTCCAACCAGCTAAATCAGAATCTCTAAAGCTTCGTCCCAGGTACTGGGTGAAGCCAGGGATGGAAACCACAGTTGTGGGAGCATTGTTAAGAGCTGAGACTTTGGAGTAGACCAACATGGGTTTGAATTCTGGCTCTGTTACATAATTACAGAGCCTTGAATGGATTATTTGCCTCTCAGAGCCTCCACGTCATTGTTCATAAGATGGGGTAATCAATCATACTTACTTCTCAGTGCTGTTATAAAAATTAAAAGGAGTAATAGATATTAAGTGTTTTGCACATAGTGAGCACCCTAAATGATCCATGTGAGGACAGACTGTTGTCTATTCACATCACTACTGTTTACATAACAGCTAGCTCTGTGCCCAACCCATTCATAGTTGGCACTTTGAAAAAATATCTGTAAAATGGACAACTGTAGCTGTTATCATTATGATAGATTTAAAAATGAGTTAAAAAATCACTTACTGTGAGGATAGAGCTCCTCTCTCTTTGACAGACTTCAAAAACTCCATTTCCCAGCATCATTTGCAGCTAGGAGTGGCCATGACTCTCTTCTGGCCCATGAGAAGTAGGTGGAAGTCAGTGGGTCTTTAGTCCCTTGGGTTTCCCCTTCTTTTCTGTGCTCTGGCTGCCATTTTAAGAAGGGATGGCAGAATGGAAAACGAGGAGGGTCCTGGGAGACCCAGCATGGGTAAGCTGCCTTTGCAGCCCAGACTGCCCCACTTTGGGCTTTTTTTTTTTTTCCCAAGTGAAACAAATTTCTCATGGTTTAGGCCTCTAGTTGGGAATTTTGGTTTCTAGCAAAAGGAAAACAGATTGCTTTGGGCTTCCTCATTGTCCTACTTTCTGCCCACAGTCCTCAGGCTCCAGATAAATCTAAGACAAGAGAACCAAGCAGCCTGCCACTAACTCCCTTCTATGTATGTAAAAAGGGATGAGGGCCTCTGTGGAAAGGAATCTCACATGGTGATCTGATCATAAATTCCTAACTGGGCAAGTTATGGTGGGTAGTCTTGCCCTAGGTATATAACTTTTTAGTATAAGTTTTTATCTTTGCCTTAAGCAAGCCTTGTCCATTGTTTCTGGATCTAACCAACATTGTGGATCTAACCAACATGTAATCTTCCTCATTTCAAATGCATAAGAGAAACTGCAAAACTTATTCTGTGAAGCATTTGAGATCCTGCTCCCCAGCATATGTCCTCAGTTTGACTCAAATAAACTCATAAACATTCTCTACAGATGTGGGCATTTCTTAAGTTGACAAGAGTCTTTTTCCAGAAAATTAATAACACTTATTTTTGTAGGGTTTTGTGAGCATCGAATAAGATGACCGGGAAAGTACCTGTCATAGGGTGGTAATCAGAATTTTGAGGTGGCCCCAAGATCTCATGACCTACATGCTGTTCCCACCTAGAAGATCCTTCCCTCTTCCTTTGGCAAATTTCTATTCACCCTTCAAACTCAACTCCAACGTGAAGAATCTCCTGACACTTATGCCCCATTAATCACATCCTGTCTCTGGACACATACAGCCTGAGCAGCAACAACAGAAGAGGCTATAGTACCTTCAGATCGCAGCAGTGTCCAAGGGGAACTGTTTAGAGGTTTTTGGTACCAAGGCCACCTGAGATAGCCCAGCTCCTGATTTCCTTACCCTTGCCTTCAGATTTTCTAACTGCACTATCTGTCCTTTCAACAATTGTTTTTACTTTTTTTTAAGATTTTATTTATTTATTTTTAGAGAGAGGAGAAGGGAGGAAGAAAGAGTAATGTATGGTTGCCTCTCACATGGCCCTCACTGGGGACCTGGCCTGCAACCCAGGCATGTGCCCTGACTGGGAATCGAACCGGGACCCTCTGGTTCCCAGCCTGCGCTCAATCCACTGAGCTACACCAGCTGGGCAACAATTGTTTTTACTTAAATTAGTAAATTTGATTTTGCTGCTTGTCCAGCCTTCGGTCTATTCAAGGTTCGCAGAATGAATCTCAGTTACACTGAGGGTCATTAGAAGAGGCCATCTTTCCTCTAACCCAACCCTCCGAGGAATGGGTTATGGGACTGACACCTGGGCAGCCTCGTTCTGAGATGTCTTGGGCAGGAGGGCAGGACCCACACAGATAGTTCTTGCTGGCCAAGCTGTTATGTGCATTTTAGGGACAGAAAACCAGGCTTGCTGCATCTAAGCAACCTGTTCAAAGCCACCCAGCTAAGGGGAGGCAGAGGATCAGGTATTCTCCCAGCCTTCCCTGGGATTAGTCCTCTGTGTACTCCTGGAGGGTGCAAGGCCAGGTTTCTCTCCACCTTGTCACCCAACTCTCCTCTGTGTCCACACTGTGCCTAGAAGACAGATGGTGCTCAACACATGCTCACTGGCTCCCTAGCCCTCCCACGAGCCCCGGGAGATTGGGGTTTATCAGCAACTTCATTTTGCAGATGGGGAGACTTGAGACTCAGAGGCGACAGGCCTTCCCCAAATGCATCCAGTAGTTATGTGGGGGGGGCCAGGACTCGACGCCAAGTTCGGGAAGATCCACAGGCCAGGTTCCTCCCTTCGCCTCCGCGGCCTTGTGTGATGATGGAAATCCTGGGAGTCTTCTGCAGGGTTGCATGGGACAGACTCCCTCAGCATGGCCCGGTTGGTGGGGGATTGGCAGCGGCACAGGCCCTTCTTAGGTGACTGAGACCGGATTGAGGAGCGTGGGTGGAGCCACGCCGTGCAGGCCACTACTCAAGGTGGCAGGGTGGGGGGCCTGGCTGAACCAGCAAATGGCTCCACTGGCCGAGGGAGAGGAACATGCGAATCCACATTGTTCCACCTGCTGAAAGAGGTCAAGAAGGTGGGCAGATCGGGGCCAAGCGGGCACTGGGCCCAGTGGAGCCAAGCTGGCGGACTGCGCTGACAGAGTGGAGTGCAGTGGGGCTCTGGGGTTGAGCGGGTCCAGCCAGTGGCAGTGGTGACAGGGAGGAGGCTAAGTGGGTCGGGCCTAACGGAGGTGATGGGAGTGTGTAGAGGTGAGGCTGTTTTGGAAATCCATCACCTGTGGAACCTATCTTTCCAGGACCAATGGGAAAACCGGACGCTATGGTTTCCTAAGCTTGCAAAATAACCTCGGAGAGAATCTCTTACTTTGGGGTCCTCGGTTTCCCCATTTGTAAATTCAAGGTAATGGAGGGAGGCAGAAGACACTACGTGCAGCCTCTCTGAAGCCCTCCCCATGGCAGGATAACAATAAATAAATAAGTAAATAAATAACAATAAATAAATAAAATTTGATTCCTAATTTTAAAAAAGTATATACTACATGACCAAGAAACATCCCTTTGCACTTAATATATCTTTTAAGTATTTTTATTGATTATGCTATTACAGTTTTCCCAATTTTCCCCTTTTATCCCTTCTGCCCTGCATGCCCAACCCTCCAGCATCACCCCCTTAGTTCATGTCCATGGGTTGTATATATAAGTTCTTTGAGCCCTCTGTTTCCTGTACCATTTTTTATCTTTCCCCGTCTATTTTATGCCTACTAATTATGCTTCTTCTTCCCTGTACATTTCCCCCCAATTCCTCTCTTCCTGCTCCCCACTGAAATCCCTCCATGTCGTGTGCATTTCTCTGATTCTGTTCCTGTTGTAGTTGTTTGCTTAGTCTTTGTTTTCATTGTTTTTCTTTTCTTTTAGGTTCATTTGTTGATAGCTGTGAGTTTGTTGTCATTTTACTGTTCATATTTTTTATCTTCTTTTTCTTAGATAAGTCCCTTTAACCTTTCATATAATAATGGCTTGGTGATGATGAACTCCTTTAACTTGACCTTATCTTGGAAGCACTTTATCTGCCCTTCCATTTTAAATGAAAGCTTTGCTGGATAGAGTAATCTTGGATGTAGGTCTTTGCCTTTCATGACTTCAAATACTTCTTTCCAGCCCTTTCTTACCTGCAAGGTTTCTCTTGAGAAATCAGCTGATAGCCTAATGGGCATCCCTTTGTAGGTAACTCTTTCCTTTCCCCTTGCTTGTTTTAAATTTTTCTCTTTATCTTTAATCTTGGGTATCTTAATGATGATGTGCCTTGGTGTGTTTCTCTTTGGGTCCAACTTCTTTGGGACTCTCTGGGCTTCCTGGACTTCCTGAAAGTCTATTTCCTTCACCAGATTGGGGAAGTTTTCCTTCATTATTTGTTCAAATAAGGTTTCAATTTCTTGCTGTTGTTCTTCTCCTTCTGGCATCCCTATAATTTGGATATTAGAACCTTACATTTCAGGTTGTCCTAGAGATTCCTTAGCCTATCTTCATTTTTTGGATTCTTGTTTCTTCATTCTGATCTGGTTGGATGTTTCTTTCTTTCTTTTGTTCCAAATCATTGCTTTGAGTCCTGGTTTCCTTCCTGTCACTGTTGGTTCCCTGAAAATTTTGCTTTAGTTCATTTTGGGTATCTTTCATTTGTTCTTTCATTTTTCAACCAAGCTCAATCAGTTCTGTGAGCATTTTGATTACCAGGGCTTTGAACTCTCCATCAGATAGGTTGGCTATCTCATCACTTAGCTCTTTTTCTGAGGTTTTGCTCTGTTCTCTCATTTTGACCCTATTTCTTTGTTTGGGGCCCTTGTTAAGTTGTAAGGGACAGGGCCTTAGGTGTTCACCCGAACAGGGCAACTCTCTGCAGTGCTGTGGAGCTGCTTGTGGGGGAGGGGCCAGAGAGGGAACTATGTAGCTCCCCTGCCCACTTCTAGCCCACTTTTCAACGAACTCTCCAGTGAGACTGGGAGTTTCTTCCACCAAGGCAACCACTGTAGTTCACAGCAAGCTCTGAGTCTCAGTTTCCCCTTAAGTCAGCCGGCCTCCTCACCCAAACAGTCCACCACCTTGCTGAGGTTTCTCAGCCAGCCCCACCCCCACAGTCCGCAGCCTTACGGTGGGTTCTCTCCATCTGCCGCCTTACTGGTCTGATTGTTCTATTTGACTGTTTCTTTAATTCTATGGTTGTCAGAGTCCCATGCAGTTTGATTTTCTGGAACTTCTGGTTGTTTATTGATTTTAGATTGGTTGTTATCCTCCTTTTGGTTGTTCAAGGATGCAAAGAGTTTCTACCTATGCCTCCATCTTGGCCGGAACTCCCCTGTGTGTCTCTCTCTCTCTTTTTTTTTTTTTTTTTGAGTTATTTTTTCCTTTTTATTTAAAAAATTATTACATAAGCTATGCCCTAGTAAAAAACGCATACAGTTGCCCTGGCTGGTATAGCTCAGTGAATTGAGCATGGGCTGCGAACCAAAGGGTCGCCAGTTCAATTCCCAGTCAGGGCACATGCCTGGGTTGCAGGCCAGGTCCCCATGGGGGCAACGTGAGAGGCAACCACACATTGATGTTTCTTCCCATCTCTTTCTCCCTCCATTCCCTTCTGTCTAAAAATAAATAAATAAAATCTTAAAAAAAAAAAACCTCATACAGTAGAAGATGTACATAGAAATGTCATTTCCTCACTCCAAAATCCCACTCCCGGGAGTTCGGGCATCATTCTGAGAAGTGTGCTGTCCATATGTACATGTACTTTTCATTTAAAAAACACATCTATATTTCATGGGTGTCCTTCCACATCAGTACATTTAGACCTGCTTAGTTCTTTTAAGACTAGATAACTGATTTAACCAGTTGCCTATATAGGTGGACATTTTGATTGTTCCCAGTATTTATACACAGTATCTTTATGTACTGCCACATTGAATGGGAGTGGGTGCTAAGAAACATTTCTCCTAAAAGTTTATAATTTTCATGGACTAGAATAGAGTCTAATGATTGGAAAAGAATTTTGAAAGCCGTATGGTTAGGCTGGCAGGTGGACTCGAGCTTAGGATCTCATTGCCACTAAGAGAACAAGGTCATTTGTACAACAGTTCTGAAACAATCACATACATACATGCACTAATAATGCTATCTCAGATGAGTAACTACAAATCGCAGCAAACACAGAAGAGTAGCTTATACATAAAAAGGTCACTGTCACTTCATGTCAAGGAAATAACTGAAGTAGCTCAGCAAATAGCAAAATAAAAAATGTTTTAGAACAAGCTGTTACACTGTGTAAATGGTGAAATCTGATATTTACTGTTTAAATTCAGTGGCTGAAAGAATCCCTTTAAAGCTTATACCTTTTGCAACAGCATGGATGGAACTGGAGAGCATTATGCTAAGTGAAGTAAGCCAGGCAGTGAGGGACAAATACCTTATGATCTCACCTTTAACCGGATCATAACCAACAAAAGCAGAAAGCAAGCAAAACATAACCAGAGACACTGAAATTAAGAACAGTCTAACAATAGACAGGGGAGAGGGGGGAG